>JANLJB010004850.1:2274-49731 GCA_026212285.1 Bursera cuneata
TCTCTCTCTCTCTCTCTCTCTCTCTCTCTCTCTCTCTCTCTCTCTCTCTCTCTCTCTCTCTCTCTCTCTCTCTCTCATAGTCCCTCCCATTTAATTTAAAAAAAAAAAAACAATATACTAAAAAAATTAGTGATTTTTTATATAGTACCCCATTCAATGATATTCAAGTAATTGATACGGACAATTCTAGGCCATTAACTTGTAATGTCTGAATTATATTATATTTTTTTAAAAATAAAATTAGCATTTATTGGGTCAACAGGTTAAGAGTTCTCTTCCTTCAAGATTGTTATCACAGAGGATTGAACAATGTTTTTTGTTCATATAATTTTCTCAAAGTTTATTTATAGTGAAAAGGGAAATTAAAAATTAATTACACACGACAGGAAACATTAAATTTGCCGTCAAATTTATTTTGGAGATCAGCTAGTTTGCTTTTACTTTAATTCCGGATTCAAAGCTCAGCTGTGTGTAATCTTTGTATTAATTGGTCAATTATTGTTAATTACAAGCATTAATAGAGAATGAATTAGGATATGAACTAAAAGTGAGCATACATTTACCAATTTCTTCCTAACTATGCCTACCCTCCAACTGTGATTTATAGATTAATTTAGTTAGACAGCGCATGCAAAAGAATTATAATGTAAAGGAAAATGTTTTAAGAAGCCTAACTCTTTGTTGCACTATGATACAAATAATTTTTAGGTCATATTTCATGTTCAACCATTCAAATTCATTGATTTTTTTTTATATATAATTTTCTTTTAGACATCCATCATTTCTCTTCTCTTGTAGTTTTGGATTTTTATACAAAATAAGAGTCTTTATATAGTAACCAAAAAAAAAAAAAAAATTCTTAGTAATAGCATTTAAATTTATTGAAAATGACTTCTTTTTTTTTTTCCTTCTTCGACAGCCAGGCATTTTTCTCCAATCTAATTAATTTAAGCTTTGATTCAACTGAAGGAATTTTTTGGCGACGGTTTGTAATAAAATCTTCAACACTGTTTGAAAACTTTATAAACATTTTTGTTGTTGATTGGATACTTTATAAAATGTTCTTTCTTAATTTCAATGGATTAATAAAAATTGTCAGCGCATCAAAAGAATAAAAAGATGAACAAAAGTTTGCAAATGGGGAATTTGCTAAGGAATCGACCATAGTTTTATCATTCTAAAGTATCTATCTTCATATGTGAAAATATTCGATGATAGTATTTAAACTCTACAACGATTATAATGTCCTTTAATAGTCAATAAATGCTGCAAACGGAATTTAGTCAACCATAAAATTAAGATACATATGTAAGTCAATCGAGGCTCATCATTAGGGGAAGTGCTTGAGAAGCTATTTCTTAACCTTTCAACATTTCGATTATGCCTTCAGGAGTTTTCTCCGTATGTGTCATTTTTTTCACTGAATATTTTCAAAATTGTACCTACTATTTCCAAACTTACGGCTGTCTTTTGGAAATTCAAGACATACATTTTAGTGCACATTTTTCACACTAATTTAACCCCTTTACACATATGCCGACAATTTGCTGTCTAGAAATTGGTACAATCACTACTAGATTGATATCATAAACTCTACTTGGAAAAACTGACAATCTAAAAAGGGCTATCAAGAGAATATAATAGGTAGGATGAACAACTGGTCAAGATAATGTGAATTGTACATAGACAATAATTGTAGTCCACAACTCTATTAAGATTTATCTCATATAGGATCTTTAGGGTAGATGATCAAATTGACCCTTACAAACAGTTTGATGAAATAATTGGATAGGAAATTATAGTCTACTTCATTAAAATCTCTATCTGATTCAGAAAATCTTTTAAATTTGAAACAAGTCGGTAGTGATTTTATTTTAGTTTTCTTGATCTTGTTTCATCCCTAAAAACTCAAAAGGACAAGGGCATGCAAAACCATGATTAGTACCTAACCATTCTAGGGCAATAGCAGGCCCCATACAAGAGAGTGGACATTGGAATTTTTCGTGGCTAGTGTAGTGTATAAAAAACAGTGGCAGAGAGAAGAGAAATAAATAAATATTGTTTGGTTGAAAGAGAAAAAAAATTGAGAGAAATTGAGTAGTGGGGGGAGGAGAGAATCAACACAGACTGGTGTAAACAGATGATGGGTTGGCCGAGCCTGGGAAAGCAATTCTTTCTGCCTCCAGACATTTAAAATTTAAGGTCCTGACCCTACAATTTGGTTATTTTTAAAATTTTTAAAGGGTTATACAGCACTTAGATAAAATTCAATTGTATTGATGGAAAAGATAGGAGAATATATAAATATCATTGCATTATAAACTGTTATGAAGCATCAAACAAACAAAAAATACTTTTTAAAAGCATCTGAAGCTTATCTAGTAGCAACATCCCTATAGCTCATAGAAATTTGTGTTTAAATGCCATTTAATTAATTACTGTTACTTCGTTTAGTTACTGTTAATCTTAGTTTCATCTCTATCACTTCATTACAATTTAATGAAAACATTATTATATGACGATAGGTTAAGTAAAAAGTTGAATTTAGACATGTACGGTATCTTTTCTTTTTTCTTAAGAAAGAAAAGAATAATATATCTTTATTATATATTCCTTTTGTAACAATGATGTGATTGATGGTCACAAAAACCATCCATTAATATAAAATATATGTATTATCAAATTTTTTAATGATGGAAGCAAAATTAGGTGAATAGAGGGTGTTAATTATTTAAAGAAGTCGTAAGTTTAACCTATCAATTTTGATAGAAAAATCGAATAATATTTCTATGATTAAAAGGGAAAAAAAGTAGACTAGACAAATTAAATGAAATCCTTGAACTAAAAGACAATCTTAAAAGAAGTTATTTTTTTTAGACAATATTAATTCTAACAACTCAGCTACAAAATCTTCTTTGTTTCTCATGCATCGATGGGTTTCAAGTACACTTGAACACCATACTTTGGTTTTATTGTGAGGACAATGACAGGAGCATGGCGATAACTGCTTGAAATATTAAAGCTGAACCGCGAAATCAGCATAGCCAATATCAACTTAGCCTCCATCATGGCGAAAGATTGCCCAACACAGTTGCGTGGACCTGCTGCAAATGGAATGAAATGGCGCCCAGGCGCAAAATTCCTTGAAGCAAACCTCTCTGGATTGAACTCGTTTGCATCTTTTCCCCATAACTCCTCGCTGTGATGAATTGCAAGCACTGGAATCCATATTGACAAGCCCTTTGGGATGAGAAGATCACCAAGCTTGATGTCTTCAAAAGCCATTCTTGGAAGAACAGTCGCTGGTGGGTAGAGCCTCAGTGATTCGTTTATTACCATATTTAACTGCAAAAACAAGAAAAACATATTTAATTCTCTTGATATTTGGTAATGCCAATTTCTTTGACTTACTTTACGTGATTATAATTTTTTTTATATATATATTTTTTATGCATAGATTCATGACCAGCTAGGCTGCTAAGCAAAAGATTTAATCATTGGGGTTCTTTAGAATTTTTTTAATCTTTTCTATTAATTTGACTTGTCAATTATTAGATTATACTGCGAAGCAATTAAGTTTGAGGAAACTGTATAATGAAGTGGAGATCCACGAACTGAGTCTTACAGTAAAATTTTATATGTAGTAGTTGATCATCTTTAAGAACCTGGACTCCCCTCAGCAAAAAGTTATGATCATTATATAATCAAAAAGGAATAAACTGTGCACGAGCACAAAGGAAATAATAATAATTATTATACTAACAAGATTACTATCACTTGATGTGGCACTTATTTAATTAGTGCAACTTGATTATATAAACTATAAAGTGTGTTAAATATTGTTCTAGTGTTCAAATTGAAAAATGATTTTGCTTTGAGACTGTAAACTATAGGACAAAGTTACTCCTTTAACTGGAGTTTGGGCAAATAGCTATTGTTGGTTTAAAGTATCGGAACTTGGAAGCATATTGCTCTGCGACTAATGACTCTACACTCTGCTTTCTTAGAATTCTCCACGCCTCCCCCCCAAAAAAAAAAAAATAATAATAATAATAAATAAATAAAGGAAATAATTTAAAAAACAATTTAAAAGAGAAAGCTAATTAATAAAATGTTTTTTCTTACCAGAGTGAGTTTGGAAAGATGATCAACAGAGGGAGTATCGCCATTGCAGACTTGTTTAACCTCTGCTCGAACTTTTTCTTGCCAAGATGGGTTGCTGGCTAGTAACATGACAGTCCATGTCAATAAAAGTGCAGTTGTTTCGTGTCCTGCAAAGAAGAAAGTTTTGCATTCATCCATGATAAGCTGCTGATTCAAGCTGAATCCATTTCCTCTCTTGTTGTTCTGCATCTCATTGAGAAGCATACCCAACAGATCATTTCCATAAGAACTGCTTCTACCAATCTCTACACAATCTTTTCGGCTTTGAATGATCTCCATTAGCAGCCTCTCCACCTCCATCTTCAATGATTTTATTTCTCTGTTATATTTACTAGGAAAAAACCTGTGAGAGTTGGAAAAGGAATCAATATTGCTAGTAGTACAAGGAAATGAAGCTTATAGAAAAAAGATGGAATCTGATAAAGCAAAACAAAAACAAACCCGAATAGGTATCTTTTTAGCGGTATTTAGAAACAAAACAAAAACTAAAATTAAGCGCAAAATTTTACCTGCTTCCAGGAAAGCACAGGTGTCTACTGGCTTGAGCGCAAAGATGTTGTAGGACTGTTAGAAGATGGAATATTTGCTTTCCCTTCTCATAACTACAATCGAATTCGGTTCTTGAAATTATGTCAGCAGTGAGCCTAGTCATGTACTCGCCAATTTCGAACTCGGTTTGGCCTGATTCTACCGCATTTTGAAGTGATTGGAGCATCTTCTCAGTGCATTCCACCATGTGCCCTGCATAGCTCTGCACATAGATAAAAGTAACAAATAAAAATCCGTACCAACCTATTTTATCACTAGAATGAAAAACAAAAAATATACAAAAGTTCATCAAAAAGTAAGTTGAGAGCACAATTGATGTTATTAATCACTCAACCTTGAGTCTATCTCCCATGAATGCAGGGGCAACAATATGGCGCTGATGATACCAATCATCTCCGTTGGCCATTAACAATCCTCGTCCGATAAAATGTTTTGATCCTTGTTGTTGCAGCCATGATTTGCCAGCTTTTGTGCTATACTTTGACAGAAGTTCCTTGATCATTTCAGTCTCTGATATACACATCCTCGGCTCGATCCCATTCCAATATATAAATCTCTTCCCTACAAGAAGATGAAAAATCAAATCATGCAAATATTTACAAGCTTATAAAAACATAAAAAAATTATCTTCGGAGTCAGATTATGAAGAAGTGCATACCGTATTGTTCCGACCAAGCAACGTAATGCGGCAAGAGGCGGCCAACGATGTCATGGTGAATATGATCCATGTCCTTAGCGGTGGATTGGGAGACCAAAGCGGCCATTTCCAGGATGTTACCGGTTAAAGGGCGAGGTTTCGGGCCATGCACTCCTTGCCTTGCCATGACCATCTTGATGCGTCTTGGCTTTAGCCAGTAGCATGAAAGAGTATCATATGCAACTCTAAACAAAAAAGAAACTGACACAACAAAGAGAGTTATCAACGCCACGATCATGGTGGTGATAAATGACAAGAAACAAGTTTAGAAAAGTTGAAGAATACTTTTGTATGCACGCAACGAGGAGTGAGTGTGCATATATGTTTGTTTGGTGTTTATGAACCCATTTCGAGCATATTTATAGAGCCCGAAGCGGCATTATTTATTTAAGGAAAATTTTTAATATATTTATTATTGGAATAAGAGGTTAATTAATTAAATTCTTCGAATTTTTATGATCCGCTTTACCGTTTCACTGTAATGAAAAAAATAAATAAATTATGATGGATTCTTAATCTAACCAACAGATATCAAAGCCAATCAAAGTTTGAGCGGCTGCAGAGTATAGAACGTGTTCAAGTCTAACAAGCGTTAGTGGGATAACCATTAATAATAATATTATTATTCATGGAAATCTAAATAACATCCAACATATATGGCAGCTCAATTAATGAGAAGCCTGACAAGGAAACATTAGATTTTTTTTTTCAGATTGAATTTTATTTTTTCAATTATATGTAATCTAGTAACCAGATCTTCTTATCAATTTTAGAAAGAAGGTAAGATTGTGTTAGATTTTAATGCTCCTTAATTTTTTTGAATTATGATGGTGTGAGTTTTACCTTTACTATAATAGGAGTTGGCTTTTATTTATTTATTTATTTATTTATTTATTTCGTATAAAGTAACGTAACATTAAGTGATTGGTAAGATTGATAAGATAAATATATAAGAGGCAAAACAATAAATACAAATTATTTAACTTAATACTCATTTGATACGATATTACTTTATATATAAAACTTTGTACTCATAGTATTGCTCTATAAATATGTATTGGTTGATATGATAATATCTTGTCATCTCACATCACATATTTTAATTAATTTTCATATTTTTAATAATAAATTTCTTTTTTTTTTCAATAGTTAAAATATTTATATATATCATCTATTGATTTCTTTCATTATCTTTGGTAGAAAACAAAACTAATAAAATATGTGACTCGTACATACAAATTTTATATTCCAACTTTGTAATAAATATAATATTATTCTAAAGATAATAATTTGATTAATTAATAAGTCATGTTATCATATATGGAATTTAAGATTATCATCCTTATCTAACAGTTATTTTTTAAAATAGTAAATGAAATATTTAAAGAAAAAAAATTGAGATAACATTATTTCTTGTTGAAAATCGGATGTAGTGTATCAAAAAGTTTATTTATTTAATCGAAATTAAAATTTAAAGATATCATATTAACATCTTTTAATAGCATCTACATATTAAAAAAAATTATTATTTATTCTTTATGATGAAAATGAGAGAATTGAAGCAGAGAAGCTGTTTGTGAAAAATGAATTCATTCATTCTTAGTTCGAGATCTGCAGTACATGAATATATATACAAGTGTGACGTAACTAACTAACAGACCGAAAACTAACTTTTCATATATAACTAATTTAACAACTTTATTTAACTAACTTAGTCAACTCATATTGCTGACTCAGCCAACTTATTCTTCAACACTCCCCCTTAAGTTGGTGTCTCTCTATAAATGTCTTTCACTCCTAATTTGGATAATAACTTCTCATGTTGCAGCTTCCTAGCCCCTTAGTTAAGATGTCTGCCAACTGATTTTCGATGGAGATGTAATTCGTACAAATGATCCCATTCTGTATTCTCTCCTTGATAAAATGACAGTCAATCTCTATGTGTTTCGTTCTCTCATGAAACATAGGATTGGCTGCTATCTGCATGGCTGCCTTGTTATCACAATATAGCTGCACAGGGGCAAAGTCTTTTGTGCTTAATTCTTTGAATAGACCAAGTAGCCAGTCAATTTCAGCAACCATAGATGCCATACTCCTGTACTCAGCCTCAGCTGATGATCGAGATATGGTGTTCTGTTTTTTTGTTTTCCATGAAATCAATGATTCTCCAAGCTTGAGGCAGTAGCCACTTACTGATTTCCTGCTAACTTMCAAGCATCGCAATCTGAATCACAGAATGCATTTAATTTTGATTTACTTTTTGCTGACATTAAGAGCCCAAGTCCAGGTCTGCCTTTGATGTATCTTACCACTCTCACGGCTGCTTCTAAATGAGATTCTTTTGGTGCATGTATGTACTGACTTAAAGTCTGAACTAAGAAGGCTATGTCTAGTCTTGTCATAGTCAGGTAAAGCAGCTTTCCAATTAGTCTTTTATAAGCATTAGGATCCTGCAACAATTTGTCTTCTGTGGCTGGTGGAAATGCTTGATCATATTCAAAAGAAGTTAGCTTAGAATTCTGCTCTAATGGTGTCTTGGCAGGTTTTGCTGCTCCTAAACCAGCTTCTGAAATTAACTCTAATGCATATTTTCTTAGGTTTAAGACAATCCCTTCCTTGGTTCTGGCCACTTCTATCCCTAGGAAGTATCTCAGCTTACCAAGATCTTTGATCTTGAAGCTGTTATTTAGAACTTATTTTAAATGCTGAAGCAACTATTGGCAATTACCAGTGATTAGTAAATCATCCACATATACTAACAATATCACAATCTTCTCTTTTTCTCTCTTAGTGAACATTGAATAGTCATGTTTCTTCTGCTTAGATCCATGCTTGATTAAGGCTTCTGTCAACTTGAGATTCCACTGCCTACTTGCCTGTTCTAAGCCATACAAAGACTTGAGCAGTCTACACACCTTATGCTCTTCCTTAGTGCGAAATCCCTTAGGCAACTCCATATAGACCTCTTCATACAAGTCACTTTGAAGGAATGCATTGTAGACATCCATCTGGAAAATAGGCCAAGAGTGAATTGCAACAAGGGCCAAGACTGATCTGACTGTAACCATTTTTGCAACAGGGGAGAATTTTTCCTGAAAGTCAATGCCAGGTTTCTGATTGTAGCCTTTGGCTACTAAACATGCTTTGTATCTTTATAGGCTCTCATCTAAGTTATATTTCACCTTATATAACCACTTGCAACCGATGGCTTGCTTGCCAAGTGGAAGGGAAACAAGTTGCCAAGTGTTGTTGGCTTCTAAGGTAGAAATTTTAGTGTTCATGGCGTCTATCCAATTAGAGTTCTGAATGGCTTCTTCAAAGGTACTAGGTTCATGAACCTTTGAAATAGAAGTCAGAAAGCATTGATAAGCAGGATTCAAATGGGAGTAGGCAATGTAATCTTGAATGGCATATTGAGCTATAGGTTGAGAAACAAAATCAGTCATCCATATAGGAGGCTTAATTTGTCTAGTAGACCTGCGAAAAGGCAAGGTGCCTTGTGCAAGACGTGCATAAGTCTCTGGTGCATCATCAGTAGCTATGGAAGGTTGAGAAGAATGCTGTGAAGAGGAAGAATTACTAGAAGCTGGGCCAGATATGTCAGGAGAAGACATAGCAGGAGCATCATAGAAATATGTTGCAACAAAAGAAAACAACATAGTATTAGGTTCAGCAGATAAAGTCTGAAATGGAAATGTGCCTTCCAAAAAATTTACATCCGTGCTCACAAAGAATTTATGAGTAAAGAGACACAGAAACTTGTAGCCCTTGTGAGTAGGTGAGTATCCCAGAAATACTGATGGAGTAGCTTTGATAGCAAACTTGTCCTTGCAAGTGTGATTAGTGGCATAGGCTAAATAGCCAAATACTCGAAGATGATCAATGGTTGGAGGAGTACCATAGAGGAGTTCCAAAAGGAGTCTTTCCTTGGAGTGAATGAGAAGGCATCTTGTTGATCAAGTAACAGGCTGTAAGCACACAGTCACCCCAATATCTTAATGGAGCAAAAGCCTGAGATTTCAGAGAACTAGCAACCTCTAAAAGGTGCATGTATTTTCTTTTTGCTACTCTATTATGCTGAGGAGTGGCAACACAAGTACTTTGAAGTAGTAATCCAAAGGAAGAGAGTAAGTCTGAGTATTGGGAATTAAAAATTCAGTGCCATTTTCTGATCTAAAAGTCTTGACAGAAGTGGAAAACTGGTTCTGGACTAGGACAATGAAATATCTGAGGTGTATGACAACTTCTGATTTCTGTCTTATAAGATATATCCAAGTGGTTCTACTGTAATCATGCACCAAATTAAGAAAGAACTTGTAGCCATCATGTGTAGGGTGATGATAAGGTCCYCAAACATCAAGGTGAACAAGATMAAAAATATGTAAAACCTTAKATGTACTCACAGGGAAAGGCATTCTAGTCTGTTTAGCGAGTGGACAGATAGAACAAGAAGGTAAATGTGAATGAACTTTTATTGAAAAAAAATACTTAAGCTTAGCAGGAGCAATATGCCCAAGCCTTTTGTGCCATAATTCAACATCAGCAAAATGACAAAAGGAATTGAAAGATTTCACATGCTTCCTAAAATGACTATGTGAATCAGAACAATTATTGTAAGCTTGAGGCATGTGATTGACTTGATCTTGTGGAGATGATCCCGAAGAAGACAATAAGTAGTAAAGTCCTTCAGCCTCCTTACCAATCCCTACTACCTGTCCACTGTAGAGGTCCTGAAAAAGACAAAAATCTGGATAAAAGCTCACAAAACATCTAAGATATTTAGTTAGCTTGACAATAGAAATGAGATTAAATTTAAATTCTAGGACATAAAGCACTTTGCTAAGCTTCTGATGTTGATTCAATTTGCAGGAACCTATGTGAGTGACCATTGAAGTTTGTCCATTTGGCAATTTGACAAAAGGAGCTGGATTCGGTTTGACTAAGTCCACTAACTTGTTAAGGCAAGGAGACATGTAATGGTTGGCTCTTGTGTCTAAAATCTAGGTATCACATTCAGTCAATAGGGACAAGTAACAATGAGTACCTGCCATTTTGCTACTAGCTTCAAGGGGTGTCGACAGTGGAGATTCCTTGTGCAGAAGCTTCAAGATTTCTGCATATTGTTCCTTGGAAAAGACAGGTGGTGAAGAGTTTCCAAGTAATGCAGGTGACATTTCTGATTGTTCAGATGAGGCTGCATGATTGGCTGAGGATGGTTGAGTGTTTGGAGACTTATTCTTTGTGAACTTAAAGTCTGTAGGATAACCAATGATTCTATAGCAATTGGACATTTGATGACCTTTAACATGACAATGCTCAGATACCACATTCCAATTTTTTTCTGCTTACTTTGTGAATGTGATGCAGAGTAAAGCACAGTGGATTTGAGTGGTGAATCATTTTGAGAAGATGCTGCAATTCCTCTCTGACTTTCTTCAGTAATCAGCATGGAATATGCTTGATTAACTGAAGGCAAAGGTTACATCATAAGAATCTATCCTCTAGCTTGGATATAAGTCTCGTTAAGCCCTATTAAGAATTGAAGAAATTTTTGACTTTGCATATGATCTACATAAGTCTTTGACACTGCACATTCACATGTAAGCAATTGAACCATAGAGGAATACTTATCCCATAGAAGTTTCAACCGTGTAAAATAAGCAGAAATTGTAGATGTACCTTGAGTCAAAATGGCAATCTCTCTGTGTGGCTGAAATATTCTGGAGCCATTTACTTTGGTAAACCTTTCATTAAGATCCTGCCAAACCAGGTGAGAATCTGAAGCATAAACAATTCCACTAAGCAAATCTTTTGTAATAGAGCTCATGATCCAGGATAACACGATTGCATTGCATCTATCCCACTGTGATTGTTGATTCTTTGAAACTGAACTTCTTGTACATGTTCCATCAATAAATCCTAGCTTGTTTTTTTGCTAATAGATCAATTTTCATTGATCGACTCCATAAGGCATAATTGTTAAGTCCTACGAGTTGAAACGACACCAGAGAAGAGCCTGGAGTGTCTGATGGATGAAGATACAATTGATGATTGAAGTCAATTGTAGTTGCTGCAGACGAATTCGATTATGATGAATTGATGCTATCATTCGTAGCTGATGCCATGAGTTCTTGATTCTTGATTGCGAAATTGACCGAGTGATCAAATATGATGAAGCAACGAATTGAGAAGTGACTTCAGTGAAGAAGAATTTTGGTTCGGGGAAGAAGAAGAAAGGAAGAAGGAGAGAGAAAGGAAACGAAAAAAATATCAAGAGCTAATTTGGCTCTGATACCATGATGAAAATGAGAGAATTGAAGCAGAGAAGTTGTTTGTGAAAAATGAATTCATTAATTCTTAATTCGAGATCTGCAGTACATGAATATATATACAAGTGTGACGTAACTAACTAACAAACTGAAAACTAACTTTTCATATACAACTAATTTAACAACTTTATTTAACTAACTTAGTAAGCTCTTATTGCTGACTCAGCTAACTTATTCTTCAACACTTTATTTGCTTCTCATGAATATATGACTCTAGTGACAGAAAGAGTGATTTTATCCTAATATAGGATAATAAAAGAGTAATATTACATTTATTTATATCAAATATATCTGTATATAAAACATTATTACTTAAAAATATTTTCTCCACCATTTCATAAACTATGAAATTATGAAAGATTATTTTCCTCTCGTTTCAAAAAGGCAAGAATAATTGAAGATATATCTTCCACGAAGATTCATAAACTTTGAAAAATGAATAAGTGATCCTACTCAATTAATATAGTTGAGATAGTTGATGAGTTAAACATTATTTAATATTTTTTTTATTTTAAGTCTCAACAATTAAATGTGGGGGATGAATGACTAACTTAAATTTAAAAAATCAGGCTAAAAGATCACAGCCTTGTTTATATGGAAAATTTTATAATATAACAAACATAAATAACTATTTATTTAGTCATTTTAAAATTTTTGAGGTCTTTGAGGCTATATAAACTCCTAAAAATGCTCTTCATATCCATTCTTTTAAAGTATTGACACATTTTAAATTTTAAATTTTAAATTCTACCTAACAATATAAAATCATTTTGAAAATAAATTCATATAACCAACAAAAATCTAATAGCTTAATATTTGTATTTAACACAAAATTAATGTAAAAATAACTATATTCATTACCTTAATCAGTGGTTCAAAAGATATTTTATTTTAATAATTCTAGAAAGGAAATTTTAATGCACAAAAATTAATTTGATGCATTATTAAGGACATCTAATTTAATCCAATTACTAATACTACTACTATCTTTTTTGTTATTATTATTATTATAAGATTCTTGATACTAAAAATCTTCTTAAGGCACACATAGATACAACAGTTTAAAAATAATATAATCATAATTTTGTTTTTAATGTCAATAATAATTAATATAAACTAAAATAAAAGATGATAAATACATCAAAATACTATTTGATCTATCTTTGAATTTTATTCTTCCAATAATAACTAAAATTGCCACAAATTTAATTTAAAAGTAGAGAAAATTAAATCATGATCACAAGGTGACACTTTAAAAAATGAAGTTTTAGAATTTAGGATACAAAAGAATGTGAGATATTTGAAAAAATAATAATATAAACTAGAGAAATATACATTAAGACTAAATAAAATCATTAAAAATTTTATATAAGTTAAAATTCAGGGGAGGCAGGTCTCCCTTAGGTCGAACAGTAACATTAATGATTGATTAATAAAAGTATTTGTTATAAATAATCTTTTTTCAATATTTTAAATAAAATTTTATGTTTTAATAATATTTTTCATATAAAAATATTGATTTATTAATTTTGCGTTAACCACATATAAAATATAATAAGATAAAAAAACACTGAATTCTTTATAAACGAAATTACAATTAATGACATAATAAAAAAATTATTTTATTAAAGATAAATGAAGTTCATGACAGCATAAAACAACTAGTTTTAGAAGGATAAAATCTTTAAAGCCACCTTTTTTTTTTTAATGGAACATATAAGAATTATAGGAAACCTTATAAAATCTAGAAAAACATTGAGATGAATTATTTGAGAAGAACTTCTCGCGTTGTTTTTTAATGAGGACATTTATTTCGGCTTATTTACTAGTCAAAAGAGTTTTTTTAATATTCAAAGCTCTTTAACAAAATATTTGTGTCCTTTGATTGTCACCTAGAGCTTATGGATTATTAAAACAATTGTTTTATATCTAGGGAAAGGAGCCCCAAATCGAGGTGTTTGGGAGAAGTTCTTTTTATTTATTTTTAATGAAAAAATATCAAAGATATTCTTACCATATTTTAAAAAGATTTACTTTATTCTTTATTCCTCATAAAACTTGTTTTGGTAATTTAACATTAACAAATATTTTATAATTTAGTCTATCAAGCAACCTACAATTTTTTTTAATAAAAGTTATATTTTTAGAAGCTTTACTCTAATAAAATCTACTCTTATAAACTCTACTCGAAGAAGTCGAAACAAACATACCCTTATAATTGCTATAATTAATGCAAATAAAAGTTCTAACTTATAGATAAATCAATCTTAAGAGACTGGACAAGAGAAAGATTAATTTGTACGCAAAAGAAAAAAAAAATTGACTGTAAAAGTGCCACTTTATTTTTCAATGACTAAGTCCATTTTTTTGGGAAGGGTTCATTTAATAAGATATTAATATTATATTTATTAAATTTAATGAGGGTATATTTTTTATTCAAAGTTGTGTTTAAATTAGAATTAAAATTAAAATTTAAGTGAGGGGTGTTTTGAGAAATTGGGTATATAGAGTATACTTCCATATAAAATAAAGGATCAATATCACACACCTCCCATATAGTTTAGCACTATTGAACATCTTATAGTTTTGAAGATCTCATAAACCCCTTACTATCAGTTAAAGTTAATATGTTTTGTTAAATTTTAATTAAAGTGATTAAACTATCCCTAAAATACTAAACCTAAATAAAATATCCTTAAAAATGATATAAGTTAATATGTTTTGTTAAAATTTAATTAAAGTGATTAAAGTATCCCTAAAATACTAAACCTAAATAAAAAATCCTTAAAAATGATATAAGTTAAAAAAAAAAATCAGTTTTATTAAATAAATAAATTGTTAAAAATTAAAATAATAACTTAATACATTTTTCCATAGTTTTGAATTTGTATCATTTTAAGGAGTTTTTCTTTAGGTTTAACATTTTAGGATATTTTAGTCACTTTAATTAAATTTAATAAAACATGTTAATTTTAATTGACATGAGATGTTTGTGAGATTTTCAAACTACGAACATGTCATGTAGGATTTTGATAAACCACATTAGAGTATTATTATTGTTATGTTTTCGACAAAATTTGTCTGTTCATTTTATTTTTTATTTTGTAAATAATAGTAATTACACGTAGAAAATGATGTGTATAATACTTATTGAGAGCATATAACCCAACGTTTTAAAATATACTAATCATATTCATATAAGATAACAAATTTATACATGATACAAAGTTTTTGATTTATAATATTACTCTTCTAAATAAATTATTGGTGTTAGGTAATGTGACATCTTATCTTATAAATATTAAAATGATGTGATAAATGATATCATATTACACAAGAAAACATTTGAGATCATTTTTGGAGAAGACTAGCCTTATATATGGTGACAAAAACAATGATTTCTCATTGATCTTAGTTTTACTTAATTTTTTTGCAATTATATAATTAGTGGACATGAGAAATAAATTAATGAAGAAAAAGAATAAAACAAATCTTAACCATCCATAAATGTATTGGGGTTGATATGTTAATAGATTCTTAAAAATCAATCAACAGAGGATCCTGATTTGGTGACAACAAACAAGATTTTTCTACGTGAAACACGATTACACATGCTAGAGATTTCCTTTATAGCTTTATATGGAAGGACTTTTAGTCTTCTACGATGCCTTTGAGTTAAAATCGGAAAGTTCTTAGTGAAAACAACAAAGAATAATCAAACAGTATTTAGAGAGAAGAATCATGCCCCGTTAATGTAGCCAAGGAATGGTTTCTATCTCCAATTCTCCATCGATTGCCGAATAGATATCAGCTGTTGCTGTTCTTTTCTAACTCGCATCCCTTTAATGTTTGACGATTCACACGTTCAATACATTCACATTCACCTTTCTCTTCCGATATGTATGAGTTTGTTTTTTTGTCATCAACGGTTGAACTTGCAATAAACTCGATAGCTTCATTGAATGAAAGCAATTTCAATTTGATTTAGTCAGAGATTTCATATTGACCCAAAATGGTTCATAGATTTTGATGGTCAAAAAGAAAAAAACAAAACTTTTTTCTATAAAAGTTAATTTTGACCATTCAAATTAATTAGAAAAAAATCATATTGAATTATTCGATTTTTTTTTTGGCTAATAAGTATCACAATTAATTTTTTTTATCCCACGTGGAATTTTTTTCTTTGTTATTTATTTCTAAAGGATAAATTAATATGATAAACGATTGGTTTTTTAGTATACAAAATGAAATATCTTTCAGGATAGTAAATTTGAAAATATTATTTAGATATGTAAGAATATTGTTCACTGATCATTTCAAAAGAGTTCTTGTATTTTTGCCTTCATTGCTTGATACTTTCAAAAAAAAAAAAAAGATTCCAAATATGACTTTAAAGGCCCACTCCACTCTCATGATTGAATTTATTTTGTTTCTGCTTTCTGTCAAGTGTCAATTTACATTACCTTTTAACGAGATAAAATTTCTATAAATGATGTTATATTCCCAAAGTTTAAACCTCGAACATTAGACAACAAGTTGTTAAAAGGATTATTCAATTTATCACCTTCTAAAAGCTTCTTATCTAACGTTCTATTACAACTTCAAACATGCAAATTCTATACTATTTCCTCACATTTTTTCTTTTAAATTCTATTCCTTCTAAACCCAGATTAAATAACTAAATGTAGTCTTTACAAGGAATCTGATCGAGATGCTAATTAATTAAAATTTCCTCCTTTTTCTATAAATATAATGTCATAGTCTCTACCAAAAAGAAAAATTGTGGAATCCAGCAGATGTTAATGGGTTAAATTGATAAGATTGTTGTCAATTTTCACCGACTCATGTCGAGATAAAATTCTTGTTTGCTTGCACCCGACAAAAGTGAGTTACCCAATTTTTTTTTTTTTTTTAATCTTTCGAGCTTGCTATCCTTTGGCTATGTGGGTCAATTACTACAAAAGAGAAGATGCTCCTTTGACTCTCTGCAGAGGCGTTGACTTCTTAATCTATCTACAAGTCAAATCCAGAGTTGTAACTCGAGTGCACAGAATCTAATGAGAAGTATTTAATTAATTACTGCTGACTGTTCATGACTGGATTTGAGATTCGTGTATTCTCAATCTCGCGCAACACAATGCAACTTGGCTCAGTTGGAGTAATTAATGTGATTATTTTCATGCCCATATGAGAGAGACAATGTTACATGTTTGTGTGTGTTTCTGTCTGTTGAGTTTCTAAATTTGTGTGAACGGATTCATGAATGCTTTTTACTGGGGAAGGAGAGGTACATGAATATCAATGCGACAATTCTGTAATGTCCCTAACATTTTATTATTTTATAAGCAGATCCCATGAGTTCTTGTCGACTTGTTTTCTTGAATTGCACATGCACACCACCATCACTACCCATCAATTACGAAAAAGTTCTGCCATTTTTCTTAATTTTCTCATCAGCCTTACTCAACTTAAATTGCTTGCCATCACCAATAAGAGTATTTTTATAAATTTAGAATCTTTGGATAAGAATAGTAATTCTCATCTAGTAGAAAACCTACATAGCCAACCTCCCATTTGTAAAATAAATTTCCTTTCAACAGATTAGATTCCCTTATATAAATTTTTTCTATTGATCGGGATTATCATTAATATAGAGTTCATTATATATTTTATTGATTTCACCGACCATGAATTCAAATTACAGATCTTGTGATTTCTAGAAATTTAATATATTCATGTCTAGTTGAGATTTATTTCTTATATATCTTTTTAACTGGGACAATATCACTAACTATTCTTAGGGTTTGGTTTTGTGTCACTTGAAATCATATTTTATCATTTTAATTAAAGAAAAAACCGTTTAAATTACATGAAAATGATCTGCTAAAAAATTTGGTTAGTCTTAACCCAAATGAAGAGTGATAAAATTTGATTTTCATCTAAAATAACGATTATTATGATTAAAATTACAAACTAAACAATTAAAATGACAAAGATATGTTAAAAGTTAGAGTTGACAAATTCTGTTAGTTGATTAAAAATGACAAACTTTTGGATTGTTTTTTATTAAAATGATAAAGTACGATTCTCAATGACATTAAACCAAACCCTGAAGGTCCTTTTTAATTAACCATCAATTAGGCATTGATTTTGCTCATATTTATGAGAGAATCCTGATAAAAACATAATCTCAGGGTATAAGGTAAGGTACTCAATTCGGAAAGAACTAATAAATATTCATAATACAGAGAATCCACCTTATTATCCTTTCCTAAACTGTTCAAGTTTTAATATATCTTCTCTAGAAAACTTTCATGTACGTGAGTAATTGCTTGTAACTTATGCCAAGATATATGTTGACCAAAAGCAAAGAAGAGAAGATTCTACAAGTAAAATTCCAGGAAAATCAGGTGGCCGCAGCATTCCATGGCCTTCTCGAAGATTGTTAATAACCATTCACGCCAGCAGCATTAAACTGATTGTGTAACGCTTAATATTCACCAAATTCTTTGCGCAATCAATTTGACATTCAATCAACTTGAAAAATCAAAAGTTTGGGCAGAAGTAGTCATCACCTCATAGAGAATAATTGAGATGCCGAAAATGAAGATACACGCATTCAAGTCAAAGTTCAACCAGTTCATGTATGTCTATGAGTGCGTGGGTTTTAGTGCATGAATTACCAATTAAGTCTAGTGATAAAAGGAGCGAACATTTCACTATCTTAATTTACGTCTGTTTTGTAATTTTTATGTTTGGTCTTCGTTAATTTCGAATATAAGGAATGGAATAATTCATTTATGTTGTAATATATCTTACTATAAAAGTTCAATTAATTGAACTTCGTCTAATAGTTCAAAAAATTCCAAAACCCCCTTTCACTATCCTTTTGTCAACTATTTACACTTGGAAAGGAAAAAAAAAACCAACATATTGAAAAATCAATTTAAAATTTCGACAATGTGTAAATTTGAAAATTAAAATTAGGATGAAGAGCATTTTTAGTGAGCATGCATTCGACAAAAGCATAGTGAAGAGGGGTAAAAATTTATCCTTAATTATTTAGTTTAAAAATATAAATGCTTTAATTCATTTTTAGTGTGGGAGTCTGTGAAATGTATCCAGTGGCTCCTCTTGGTGCAACTTCTTCTTTACCTCCAAAATTATATCTCTATCACTATGCCCCTATTTTTGTTGGATTTCACAAAATGACCTTCACGAAGTTCACGAGGTTGACTTGACCCATGCATGCAAATATGCTAGTTACAATGTGAAATAAGGAAATGAACTACGAAATTAAAGCAATAGTAAGCTCAGTCATATCTCGAGTTTAATCTAATTCTATCGAAGAGATTAGGGCGGAAGATTCCTTGTCAACATAAAGAAAAAGAAAATATGGAAAACGAAGTCATCTACTATAAAGAGAAACTTTTTGCCTGGCCTCGGAGGTCCCCATTAAGAATCATGCATGGGACCTGGCCGAAAGCTAACCTTGAAATTTAGAAAAACAACACTAACCTTCACATTTAGAAAGTTCTATCCAGACTTGCTAAGTATGATAAATCGAGTTTAAATAATATGAACAACTAGTATCATCTTTTTGGATATGTTCTATCAAAATTCTAATCCAATGTGCCCCTTCCATGGCGGGGATTGGTGAGTCGGTGCGTGAAACATTTCTAACAATATAGTAAAATGGTCCTGTGTATAAAGTTACTTTTCCAAAAGATAATATATATTTATACTTGCAAAGATCAAGTTCTAATTAATTAATTCGCGATTGAATTAAAGAAAGATTATAAAATGTCATCAATTGCGGAAAGGGTTTTGCGAGAATCATAATCTGTTAATGATTAAAGCAGCGATTGATCATGAGACTACTTTTTTTTTTTTCTTCTTTTTGGAATTTGCGAAGATGTTTTTAGATAGTTCATAATTTCAGAAAAGATAAATTTAGACGCATTAATCGTCCCAATCAATCTTAATGTAGATCCTATAATTTGATTAAGAAATTTTTTTTACGCTGATGGAAGATCGTACCAATTAAGTTAGTCGGTAACTTATTGTATCGTGTACACATTTAATGTAATGAAATCAAAGAAAAGGGAGAAGGAATTGTTGACTGATTCAGTCAAAAAGGATGGGAGAGGGGACATGGACATATGCATTGTAACTCCAATTATAACGAAACATGCATTTCATGAACTCAGAAGGAACATATTCTCGTGGGTTTAGCTTTAGGTGCCCTAACGAGGGGCAGTCTACCAATAGGCTCATCTAATGGAGAACAAATTGGAGCAACTTTGTTCCAGGCTGCATCCCTTGTTTATGGTATAGATGCCCTACGGCTGAGATGAAAAATTTCGGGAAAGGAAAGACAAAATTGAATTCAGGACAGGCACGTCTTTCTTCACATTAACCAGGTTGTCAAAGTTTGGAAATGTTTCAGTGTCCTGTATTGCGAAAAATAGTTGGACCGAGTGAAGTGGGCTGTGGGCCAAGCATGGGGCAGGTTTGGTTATGGATTTCGTGAGCATTTAGCTTTGTGCTAGTAGACGAAAACCCTTCTTGTTTTGACGAAACTAGCTAACCCTACAGAATGTCTTTTTGGGTTCACCATTACCAAGTGTTTCTTGATGAAAGCATCTTTGAATGCTTTAGAGGAGTTGACTCTTGAGGAAGTTGATAAAATAATAAGCAACGTGTGAGGATCATCAAGCACTTGTGGACGAAAAGCATCTTGGTTTATATGCTTGGCATTCATCCCAGTTTGACAAAAATGAAGCATTCTGTGCTTTGTCTGACCATTTTTAAGTGTTTTTAGACCGCCAAATATTTGCTAGTTATAATCATCCGCTATACAGCTGTTGGCATTACAAAGTGTTTATACAAACATTTTGTCTTGGTCCTATTGGTGCCAGTTTCTGTTTCCATTAGAAAGCATCTAATCAGCCAAGACCCGCATTGAATGTTGGCCCATCAGCAAAAGACAGAAAGAATCCACTATCTGTCTGGCGTCAAACAATTCGTAGAGTAACTCCCCGTATAGCATAAAAGCAGGAAGGAGGACTAGATCTAGTAACTGGTTATCTATGGCTGGCCAATATTGCACACCATCATTTAGCACACAAAAGGTAACGGAGGCGTCCTCAGATCGAACAGGGATTTATATATGTTAAACATAAACTTCATGTTCTCCATTTGAAAATACCAACTCATTACTAAGTCAATTAAGAAACATTGTTAATAAACCAAGAAAAGTAACCATGACTACATGAGATTTCCTAGGTATGCTTAATTCTTCAACCTCAATAACCAAGCAGATCGTGTAAAAATAAGCTAAATTTAGCCGCTTTGAGCAAACAAAATCTTAGAAATTCGAATGAACTTACAAGCGAAATCAACCATAGAGAAAATCCCTTCTATGGTATGTAACTACGAATTTTGGCAAATAAAACAAACTTCAAAATGTGAGATGATTCATTCAATAAGTTGCCACCATCGCATGCTTACATATGAATTTTCTGCCACATGTATCTGAGATTCTTTCAGGAATAAAAACATGAGCCTGATTTCAGAAAAATGAATCAAATAAGCTTTTTTTGCTTATCTGTCGTAGAATGTTTGGATAACAACCATTGCTTTGCATTAGTGTGAAAGGCAAACAACATGAACTGAGAGAAGCATAGAAGCATTATCACTGCTTCAAAAAGGTAAGGAAACTTCTCAGGAGGACGCATGGTTAAGTAAACAATATGAAGAACAAAAGAGCCTAAATAAAGAAAGCCCATCATAATTGATGCAAAAGAGAGAGAAGAATTGGTTTTCTTCCTACGAGATCTTCCATCAGGTGCAAGATAAAGAAGAGTAAAGAGAGCATATAGGGCCATGTATGGTACTACCAGTTTGTCCCGACAGAGAAGAGGAAACATAGAAAATAACGCATTATGAGTTAACCATCTGAAAGGACGTGGCTCTTCTAGAGCCAATAGGCTTGCAGGCAGAAGTGGCAGCAGAATAGACTTCTCATGTACTGCAGATTTTAGATGCAAGTGATGATTCAAACAATTGCGACATGAGAGAAATGCTAAAAGTAAGTGGACAAAGCAAGGAAAAGAAATTTTACTTACCTTGGAATGAAAATAAGTAGAATGAGAAAGAACTATTTAGAAGCCCATAAAGGAAACCTTTGCTGCTGGGAGCCATTACTTGCTGAATCATTGAGGGAAGGCAAGTTAAAACAGTTGCAGTAAAGCTAATAAACTTCAATGATTGCAACGTAAATAATCGCTTCCACTTTATAAGAATTGACGTGGTGCACCAAAAATTTGCCACATAGTCCTCATAGATCCCTCTCTCAAAAGGGGCCAGACGGGAAAGAACCTGTACAGGCACAAATTACCAATCTTATAATAGAGAAACTGACAAATGGCAATTGAAAAGTTAATATGACTTTTTACACCACATTCAATATTATCTTCCTTTTTTCACATTGTGTTTATCAAATGCAATCTTAAGGTAGAGAAACTGCCAAATGATAATTCAACAATTACTAGGATATTTTATACCACATTCAATACCTTATTTTTTTCTCATCATATCCAACAATTACAAAATAATGGGTAATTCCATGTCTAGAGAAGCTGTACCATGTTCAAGAAACCAGTTGATTTGTCTACTTCGAGATTCAATTAATGTGATACATCTATCATCTGTGGTGTACAGAACATATGAGAAAGACTTAGCGTTTAAGTACATCTAGCCAGATCATCGGATAGTCAGCATGTTTCATAAGTATTCTCTTCTTAATACTATAGAACCCTCACTGGATAAAAGGTGTCACTATCTAGGCTAATTTATAGCACATTATGCTAAATAAAACTATACCTGAACCTATACTTTTAATCCAGAGAGTCTCAGTAAGAATGTCTGAAATATGTATGAGAAGTCATGGCCATTATACACATGTCTAAGCCAGAAAACAAGAATTATGTTATTAACTGACTCAGATTTCTGTTAGACCAACAAATACTGCAATAAACAAAAGAGGAAGTCGTACTGCTGTTTACCCTGAAAAAGGCATCTGTTGAATGAATATATGGCCACCAAACCATGGCAAATGTTCCTAAGACCACCAAGCTTAGTTTTATGACCCCCAGAAGTGGATTCTTATGTCTTAGGCATTTGCCCAAGAGATGGCTGAAAAAAGCAGGTGCATAATATGCACTCATCTGCACAACAATAACATTAACAATTAAATATTAACAAAATTAAAACAGAAAAAAAAAATCATGCCACACAAATTGATAAAGTTTCACCTAAACAAATAAGCTAGAGAAATGAATTACAAATGGAGATTGCCAGCTGATAGATATTAGAGAACCAGCTAAGGGTTTGGTCTTTCTTCTCAGCAATCCTACCAATTAGTTTCTCACCTGTTCAACACAGCATGTATGCAAGTATAGCTCTAAAGAAGTGCGGAAATGTAATGTAGTAAAAGCATTGCAACCAAACAATTGCAAACAAACTAGAGGTATCTGTCTTATCTTGAAATGGTCAGCAACTTCTTCCAGTAAAATAAATTGAACTATGTCAAAATTCATTCAATATGCTCAACAACCATGAGATTTCATACATAAACATATGTTATCAGAAAATCTTAGGTTTCCAGAGATCGTCGGACAACTTCCAATGATGATAAAAACAAGAGCACACTAATCTTTTCTCTGTTGCTTCCTCTTTATTCTCTTCTAACAATCTTCACACAAAAATTAGTTACTAATATTGCTGATTTTATTTCACGTATTGATCTCCTTTACAATTCATTAATGGTAGAACATCATTCTTTCACCTTTAGTTCCATGTCATATATTAATTTCACTACAAATATGTTTCAGAAACACTTGACTGCAATGAAAGAAACAACTACTAAAAGCCCAAAATATTCAATTTTGCACATGAAAGGGATCAAATTTGAAAATTAAATACACAGACATAGATAATGAAAGACTATACAGCAAGGATTTAATGTGAGTTTCAATTTGATGGTAGTGCTACTTGCATGATTTTTATAGGCTCATGGCCGTTTCAAATGTCGGATGAAACTAAGCTCCTATGCAGAGATCCAATCATGATAGAGTTCAAATATTCTGAACTTGAATGGTTGCAAACAATGCCTCAAGCAATTTTAAGTGGAATCATAGTATTAGCGAAATAAATGTGTGCCAAGGTTTCAGATTCAATCAGTCATCACAACATGTTTTTTATTTGAACCTAGGACATATCTGAAGATGACCTCACATATTTACTATTTGTTAGCTCAGCAGATTTAATCAAGCCTCTTTTGCTTAGGATTGATAACCAAATCCATAATCACAGGCATACAACTGAGCATTTCATCCACCTATCACATGAATCACCACCTTAAGTATATGACAAGAAATTGAGAGACCGGAGAAATAGTATGAAAGCAAATGTTTTATGAATATGAATCAGTTATTTCCTCAAACAATCAAAATATATACACACCAAACACCCTTTATTAAATCCAACTGACAATTCGGTACAGCCAAGGTTTTGATTTAGAGGCTTTTAGTGTATCGAACTACATATGGTTATACTAGGTACAATAGTTGCTACTATTTGGGATAACTGCAAAAGTTTAGGAATAAAATTTGAAGAGCTAAAGTGCAAAACAGTAGTAAAGTGGAGAAAAGCACCTGTTTATGGTTGAGAGCAAGAGTGAATAAGAAACTAGCTACAAGATCCTTCTGAGAAAAGATAGCAGCAATAGCACCCACGGTAAGGCCCAAGCTGATGCAGTTGAACTGATGGAGAACCATATACAATGAGAAATAGTATATATTGACAATTAAGAATGAGCAACTAAGCAAAAGATCTTTAATACCTGAAAATGACCATGGTCAATTAATATCAGACATGGATTGAGTAGAAGAATTGCAATGTGCCACCTTATGTCACTTGTCCTGCTGTTTTTATGACTCGTATAGTACACAAAAACAAAATAAAAAACTGCAGGAAAGAATATTAGAGCATCAGAGGATAAAACTGTCCATCTCATCAAAAGTTTTCTGCAAAGAAAAACAGAGACAAATTAGAGAAAAAAGAAAAAACTGAAGGGTCATTATTTAAAAAGTTTGATGATACCAACCCGAGATAGGTTTCATAACCACGAGAAGAAAAAAGAGAAACAGAGTCCGGATCGAAAAATCTAAGAAAAAGGCCATGAATATAGCTCTGGTAGGCAGTAAGGGGAGGATAGTCAAGACCCCAGTAACTAAGATCATTAACAGTACTGTTATGGTACCACTCTAAAGCTGGAAGATTGATAGTGACCTCCATCCAGTGCCTCTGCGCTTCATAATCCCCATACTTGGGAGGATTACCAGCTCCAGAGTAAGGGTGGAGTGACACAGCAACTCGAACTAGTAAAGCAAACAAAGCAATACACAAAAATGAAGCTCCAATGCCTTTCTGAGCCAACCACCACCAGCAACCATCATTGTCATTATTAGCATCTACTTTCTCATCGATCAGCCTCCCTTCTCTCTTCTTTCCCATTTCTCTTCTGCTCACAAATCCCATCAAGGATCCATCTATCTCAACACCTTCACATTAGAAAATAAAAAAGAATGTAAAAATTTAGCCAAAACAATAATAATAGATAAAACTCAACTACTTGTTGCAGGCCATTCAGCAGTAATAAATATGACTGCTCATATCCGACATGAAAAATTAAGTGAATCTCAAAAAAAAAAAAACTAAAACTATAAGGACAATTGAAAATATCCACCATTTAAAAAAGTATAGATGCCATATACATTTTTTTGACAGCTCTACAGTTCTTTTTAGCTTCAAATATATGTCAACAACGATATGTCGAGCCATCGAGCTCTAGAGCCCGACAGCAATAAGTGGTTATAACTATCTAAATTTTAATTTTTTTCTATTTTTACAGAGCCCCGAAAATTGAAGAATTACAACATCAAGTGTCACGAATATGAATTTCAATTCACAACATTCAGAACTCAAAAATCTATCTGTATTATGCATAACAAAACACCAATTAATCAACATCAAGAAAAATAAAAAAACTAGCTCAAAAGCATTTCACACATCACCAAATATTGCACTACAAAACCCAAAAACAACCCTCACTTTGGACATAATCGAAATAATGCAGTCGACGGAAATGGAAAGAGTGACATCTCAGTATCAAAAAGCTTCAATTCTTATCTCTCGGCTGGCTGCAAAGCCTTGTTTAAACAAGAGTGAAAATCAGATGAATAAAAGTGAGGTTTCAGTGGGAAGAAAGTTCAAGTGAAGAAAAGCGTGGAGGAAAGGCTTACAGGCGATGGTGATTGAGCGATGACTCGACGGCACGGGATTGCTCGATCTCGTCTGCTGACTCTCACGCTAAAAGGACCCGACCCGATTGTTATCTAATGGAATGGTGTACACAGCCTTGCTTCATCTCATTAAGAACGTGGGCTATTTTTGTGCCCAACATATTTGTCTCTTAAATTTAAAAATAATATCATATTTAATTTAATCAATCAAATTTAATGAATATAGTATGAATAATTAAAAAATAGTTTTTATTTAAAAAAAATAAAAATCCTGCCTCTCTTTTCAAAAATAATCCATATATATATAATATAATGTTACTACATAATTATTCAACCTTTAACAAAATATTGAATTATCGAAAGTGAATTTCATTTATATAAATTAATCTTTTTCTAAATAAGTCTAATACATTCATCTGATTATTAATATCATCATGACAAAAGATCATAATGTTATACTAATTTAATTACTCCAAATTTGTTATATAATATATGGTAATTTATTTCGAAAGAGAAACTTAAAATAATTCATAATCATAAATAAGATATATAAGAATACGAATCCTAATCTTAGTTGGATCACTCAACCAAATTACCAAATAAAAACAAATCCTAAAATAAAAAAGTTAGGCAAATTGTAGGGAGTGTTTTGAGATTTTTGTTGAAAATACAAAATTAATCTCATATAAGTACAAAAATAAGGATATTAAGGTATTTTAAAAATAGCTAAAACCCTACTTTTGGTTCGTCATTGAACTCATAACCCTACAAGCCAATGGACGCACGTTGGGCTGGGCGATCAAGTACAACTTAGCGCATCTTATCATCCAGCTTGACAAGATAATAAAAAATAAATTAAATTAAATATACAATACCATATATTTTATTTTTCATTATTTACTTTTAATTTTTACCCATCTAGTGATATTTTATTATCTTAGGTTATATGACTTTGGTTGTATGGATGACATATATGAAAAATTAAAACCTTTATATTTCAAAACAGATCCTCATAGTTATTTATTTATTGATATTTGTAGAGAATTTACAACCATTTAAGTGATTAAGTAAAAATTTTCAAAATAAGTTTTGTGTTAATTTTAAGGATGAGATTATTTGCACCAAAACTACCCGTAAAAAAAAAAAAAAAAAAACTTGTTTAAAAATAAATTATAATACTAAAATAGTCCTAATTAATTTTAGCAGTAAGGAGAAGTAAAATAATTAAATTAAATAACTCAATCCGCTAACTTAAATATAAACCTATTCAAAATATGCGCATCATATACAAAACCTAAAAACTTTACATAAATTTTATATTTTTGCTCACTAATGTAATGCAAGTTCACTCCATGAATATTTAATGAGTCATCATCACTAATTATCACCAGTGATCTACAAGGCGACCGCCGGAGACTAATCCCTAGGCGGAGGGGTGGCACCGAGAAAAGGGGTAGGCGTCGAGTCTAGGCGGTCGGCAAACTAGGTAGTGCCGATTGGCGGGTTGGCGACTAGGCTAGGGTAGGAGAAGAGATAGAAGCAGGGTAGCAGTGCCGATCGGCGGCTTCGCGACTGGGTAGGGGTAGGCGAAGCGCTGGATCGACGGTTGGGGAGTTAGGGTTTTTATTTTTATTTTTTTAAAATGAACACCCAAAAGACATTGTTTTGGGTGTATTTAAGTTTGTTTTTATACGCCCAAAACGACGTCGTTTGGGGTCTGGTACTAACTTAATTTTTTTAAAACTCCAACATTTTAGTTTCTAACCTTTAACCCCCAAACTTTCTATAAGTTCATCTTAACCCTCCAAACCTTTAACCTAATTTCTAGGCCCCGCCTAGGCCCCGGGCTGCCGCCCTAGGAGCGCCTAGCGCCTTTTAGTACACTGATTATCACTAGGTTCTCTATTTATTTAACTCGTATGAGATTTTTATCGTTTTTAGAGATAATATCAAGGATTACCCTCATGTTTTGACCTAATTTTAAGTGAAAAACATGCTAATCATTTTAATTAATCACACCCCTAACTATATCAATTTTTTATCTACTAATAGAATCCGTTAATTAAACTTTAAACAGAAAATTAGAAAGATAATCTTGCCTTTACTGAAATTTATTTTCTTTTAATTTTAACTCTTAAAAAATAAAATAAAATAAAATAAATTATTTTAGATAATTCTACAAAAAATTGTTTGTAAGGCATTTCTTCATTTTTCTTCTTCTTTTTAAATTGATTTTTTATTTGGTTTTGAGATTAGGATGGTAATTATTAACTATTTGATATGAAATTTATAATTTATTTTTTTTGTTAGGGTTTGAATTAACGAAAATTATTAGTTGATGAAAAAATTGATAAGGTTAGGGGTGTGATTGATTAAAATGATAAACCTATTTTTTGCCTTAAATTAAATGAAAACATGAGGGTAGTCCTTGATATTATCCCGTAATTTTTCTATTTCCTTACCCTTAACTTTTATAAAAATCTTTTATTAAGTTATTCACTTACATATTCTATTAGTCAATATGTGTTGACCATTATGTAACAAAAACTTTATTATTTTATCATTACCTGATAGTCATATTCTTTTTATATTTATTAATATCGGTAAAATAGTAAAGTTATTGTTATATGGTGGCCAACAAATAATGATTAATAGAATCGTAAGTGAAGTACTAGAAAATATATTTCTTGAAAATTTAATGATAACAAAAATTCAATACGGGTGAAATAAAGGCTTATTACTCAATAATTAATAAGTATTACGTAATTTGTCAGGAATTTGATGTTGAGTGATACATAGAACAAGCAAAAGAGAAACTGTGGTGAAAAGGTATGAAAAAATATGATTTATCCTTTGCTTGATCAAGGAGAAAAGAATCGCAAGCATAATTGGAAGAAAATCAAAAGTAAATGTAGAGAATTTCCACGTGTCCATCAGACTAAATTGATAAAGGGAGATAAATATTTATTTAAGGATGTTTTTGACATAATAAAAGATGTGTAAAGTAACGGAATAACTGTTGTTTTTTTTGTTTTTGTTTTTATAAAAAAAAGTACATCATAAATAATAATTATTTTTTATATTAAAATAGATGTAAATAATCACATCTATCCCTACGTTGGAATGGAAGCGTAAAATTACAGTGATTTTAACTTTTAAAATTTGTTTAAATTATATTATTATTCATAATTTTAAATATTTTTACTTTAATTAATTATAAAAAAAGAGTGACAAAATTTGATTCAATTAATAAAACAAATTACTCTTCAACGAGAAGATAAATTTCACATAATTATTTACTCTTAAATTAATGCTATAGTTTAAAAAATACTAATCAGCTTTTATTAAACAAAAGAAAACCTAATTCAAGAAAATAAAAAAGTGTGGAAGCTTGGCACGTGCCGTACGTGTACGGAATTATCCCCAAAATTTGCCAACATAATTCGGTGAACGCCGAAATCTAGCTTATTCTATATCTACACTTCTATCTAACACGTGCTTACGCAACACAAGCCCTATCCTTTATCGGACTTCTCACGATCCTCTCAAAATACGACACTCACCACCGAACCTCCGTTGCACTACGCGTCCGAATATGATTGGTCCTTGAATTACGGTTACGTGTCCCCCTGTCACTCGAATGTCTCTCAGTCTCTAGCTTTAAAATCAAACAGACTCGTCCTTCTCTTTCCTTCCTGTCCTTTTTTTCGCTCACTTTACCAAAAATAAAATTTATTAGAATAATAATTTTGCTTTCGCTATCTCTGTGATAGTGATCGCCGTCGGTTGCCGGAGATCGGAGGATACGACGGAGATTCTGAGACTGTTCGCAAGATAAGTTTCGGAGAAGATGAAGGTTTTCGTTAAGACTTTGAAGGGAACTCACTTCGAGATCGAAGTGAAGCCCGAAGACAAGGTATAGTTTAAATATCTCTTGTTCTCTTAATCGCTTGATTGTCATAGAAACGATCTTTCGATGTCGTTGCGGTGTGACGATAGATTGTTTTACGCGCAATTAGGGTTTCAGGTAGTAGGTGAGGCGTTTTTTGGTCGTATTGACGTTCTGTGCGGTAATTGATATATATATATATAATCAATTCAATTACTTGAATAACACACAAAAAATAAAAATAATATATATATATATTATTTATCAGGATTTGTCGATGAATTTGTGTTTTGATTGCATGAATTGGCATAATGTTATGGTTGCTTCGTTTGTGGGTTTAGTATAAACTTTCGTGCTTGGAGTTTGATCAAGACAATAAGATTTCGTATTGCCTGGGCTATATCCTTCTCTGAAGTAGGAAAAGTTCTCCTAATCGTTTTATTAACCGTTGAAATTCTCTAGATGTATGCAGCTGCAAGTCCTTTTTGTGAAATAGTAAATTTTATGAATGTGACATGTGGAAGTGGTTAATCCAGTATGAGGCTGATGACAGCTCCTCAATATATATCTTTTCCACTGAGAGATTCTGTAAATTAAAAATCGTCACGGATTTTTAAGTATTTTCCGTCATCTTAGTTACTGTTAGTTGCTTAATGGGCCAATTGTTTGTGTTTATGCACATTTTTTTTTTCTTTTGTTGGGTTTACATATGTCAAAGACAAAATTTGATCTAGTATCGATTAGAATGAACACATGATTCAGAAAATTATTGATATTGTCTTTGTGGTTTTAAGTATTCTTGTTTTGTGCAGTTCCACTTGTTTCTTTCTTATTTTTGCTAATAAAATTTTATGATAAACGCTTTTTCTTAATGACTTCTTCAATGTTCGTTTCCTATCAAGGAAAAGAAGATTTACTTTTGGTTGTAGCTGTCGTGGGGTTGGGTAACTCCATCTCTTATCCCCCGTTTTCATCCACGGGCTTATTAACTTGTTAGTGAGTCTAAAAGATTTCAACAGTGTAACTTAGAGATGATTGCAGATTTGGATTGGATTTGTAAATTTGTAACTCTTATTTCTCAAGTCCTCTTCTTAGAAATAGGGAATATGAATCAGGCTTTTTGCATATTGGTAAGTGCGATAATCTCCGGCTTAAGGATACGGTTCTTGCTAATTATGTTGTGTAAAAGTGAATGTATTTAGAGTCATTGATGAAAAGTCATTTTTTAAAGAGTTTTGCACGTCATATTGATGCTGTGAGTGTGTTGGTATGCTTCAAATTTATGATCATTCAATATTGGCAAAATTTATTGTTTAAGGCCTCATCCACTGAAAATTTTCCTTACTTAGGTTGCTGATGTCAAAAGAAATATAGAGGGTGTACAAGGATCGGATGTTTATCCTGCTGCACAACTGATGCTTATTCATCAGGGGAAAGTTCTCAAGGATGACACAACCCTGGAAGAAAACAAAGTTGTTGAAAACAGTTTTATTGTTGTCATGGTGACGAAGGTAAGTGCGGTTTCACCATTTGGAAGTTGTCTATTTACTGATTTTATAGATGAATGAGGAGTGATATCACATTTAATTTAAAAAGATATACAAGCAGAAAAAAGTAAAAAAGAAAAGGAAATATTTTTCCATGCAGTTGCTTCTTGATTGCCTTGCATCTCAATTTATGTGTATTAATAAAATGTACATGTGGGAGAGGTTTTGAGGGAACCGGCATTTCAGATGAATTGGCAATTTAAATTCACAGCCAGTTGTGAGGGATTAGAATCTTTTCCTCTTAATTTTAATGCATGGTTGCTTCATCATTCAAGTTATGAAAATGGGTTATGAGTGGTTGTGACAGCATTTTTTTTCGAAATCAAACTTGGATATTCTCTAGTAATACATGCAAAATCTTACAGTAGAGTCTATCTATTTAATTGATATTCTGACATCATCAGCTTATAAAGCAAACTTCTTCGCTTTGAGTCTGTTGTGCTTCATTTTTTTTTTCCGATAACCATGGTATCTGAGCCCCCTAATCCACAGGACCTCTTGCCTAGTGCTGCTTCATTTCTCTTTGGAGCTCTAAAATGTGGTGAATCCATAGCAGTCTTTTCTTTTCTGGATTGATATGTATTAAGTCTCAGAAGTTTCTGTTTAATAGAAAATCTAGGAAGTATTGTGCACTGAGGATTACGTAGTTTGGAGATGCAAAATTATAGTTCATATGTTTGTATCAACTTTTAGGAAATTGTCATAGGCTTTTATGACATTAGCATGTTGGTTGCTTGAAAGAATTTCTGATTTATTCTTACTGAAACAATTGTAGAATAAGGTTTCATCAAGTGGAGCCTCTACTGCTTCGGCTGCACCTCCAAAGCAGGTAAGTATGATGAATGTAGTTTCAATCTATTTTGGTTGGTTTCTGTTGTTGGCTTTTGTGTTGTGGTCCATATGGCTTATCTCACAACTTTTGATGCGCAAAACTTCATCATCTTATTAAATTTTCGGATGCTTGAAGAACTAGTTTCTAAATTTTGTTGGCATTCAATCATTTATATTCTGCATGACGAACAAGCTATTTGAGACATTCCTTGGAATGCCTCCTGAATATCTGTGATGCTTTGAAATGTTGTACTTTATTTCCCCTCCATATGTTTATGTACCAGCAGAGGGATGCTTTATTCAAAAGTAAATATGCTGGATGCTAGATATTAAAATAAATGGTGACAGATCTGTTAAACTAAAAGACTATGAACTATGAAAATAAGAAATTTGAATATCGGAGTTATTCTAGTTCTGATAAAAAGAGTGCACGCATTGATTAAATTATTCAAAGGGAAATAGGAGAAAGGTAAGGTTTGGGGATTTAGCAATTATCTGTTCAATTTTATTTAAAAATCCCATAGTGCTCATTTGAGTTGTGGCATAAAATTGCCTCTTCATTCTCCTGCTCATCAATGGTTTTTAATTATGCTGAGTTGTAAAATTGATAATAGCCATGAACTTAATTGGTGATGTTATTTTGGGTTCTGAAGGCATTCAACTGTGTGATAAATTGAACTATAGGGACATCATCCCGTGTTGCATCATGCTAAACGTGTACTTCACTTGTCTTTTATAATTCTATTTCTTTGTCAAAGTCTGATTCCTTTAAAAAATGAGGACAATGAGCCATGTAATTGCACCGGCTAAATATAACCCGCAATGCAATTTAACTTGATGAAGCCTCTATATAATATTCAAATTCTATGGTAATAAAAAAAAAAAAAAGTGTTGTCTGATTATACTCATTTGGCCATATCATGCTTTCTCCTCCTATTTGAAAGTTTCCATAGTTGAGCCACCTGTTTGTGTAGGCTCAACCTACAAGTTCTTCAACTCCTGCCTCGACACAACCATCGACAACACCTCAGACTCCTGCACCACCTGTGCCAGTGTGAGTTTGAATATGCATCTCACTATTTCCTTGTGTCATTGTTGAAATACTGGCAATAAGTTTTTTCTACTTTTAAACTGCAATGCTTCTTATATCATGGTCGTATTTTTTTTCCCCCTCATTTTTGTTTTTTAATTTTTGCAGAACGCAGTCTGTTCCTGAGTCCACCCCTGCTGCAGCTCCTGTGACGTGAGTATCCCTTTTCTAGTCTCTAAAAACAAGTGTTATGTTTGGAGTTTTAAATGAATGTTATAGTTTAACTGTTTTGACCATGTTATCCAGTTTACTGCCACTTTTATAAAATCATTCTGAAGTTAAATCTTTTTTCCGTTGGGTTGAAGCAGTTCAGTAACTGATGTCTATGGCCAAGCTGCATCAAATCTTGTTGCAGGGAGTAATTTAGAAGCTACTGTTCAACAGATACTTGATATGGGTGGAGGTAGTTGGGATCGGGAAACTGTTATCCGTGCTCTACGTGCTGCATTTAACAACCCTGAAAGAGCTGTTGAATATCTATATTCAGTAAGACTTACTGAGCTTTTGATATGTTCAATTATTTTGTAGAGTGTGCTTGTTGTACATAGCCTTGTCATTCAAGCTTGAATACGATTAGTATGTGGGTGTGCCTGACCTTGATGTTAGGATATGAGCAAACTTGCTTTACAGATCCCTCTGATTCTTGCAAGAATTAAAAATACTTTGGAATTTGGAGGATTTCAATTGCAAAAGAAGATGGGTGTCACACATGTAGCCAAATTTAAGATGACTGTAAATTTATTCCATTACTTTGATTTAATTGGTTTATCGTGATAAACAATGTGTTAGGGAATTCCTGAGCAAACTGTAGTTCCACCGGTTTCTCGTGCTCCTGCTGCTGGGCAGGCAGGCAACCCACCAGCCCAAGGTCAACAACCTGCAGCACCTGTACCTGCCAGTGGTCCCAATGCAAACCCGCTGGATCTTTTTCCACAGGTACATAGCTACATTTATGATATTAAATTATGAACCTTCTTATGGAGTTCAGTTTCGAATTTTATAATCTACCTTTCTGGAATCAGGGCCTTCCAACTATGGGTTCAAATGCTGCTGGTGCAGGTACCTTGGATTTCCTGCGCAACAGTCAACAGGTATGAATATAGCTTACCTGTGTGCCAATTAGTTATTTATATATTGCAATTCTAACTTTTGTGTTTTTCCCTCTAATCCAGTTCCAAGCCTTGCGCTCAATGGTACAATCAAACCCCCAAATTTTGCAGGTGATTATCGTTTATTATTATTTTTTTCCTTTTTGTTGATAGATAGTTTACCTTCGTTGCTCAACCGTTTGCTAGAGGACTCATAGACTTTTATTTTGCATTCCAGCCTATGCTTCAGGAGCTCGGAAAGCAAAATCCTCATTTGATGCGGCTCATCCAAGAGCATCAGGCTGATTTCTTGCGATTGATAAATGAGCCTGTTGAAGGAGGAGAGGGGTGAGATGAATCTTTTTTGCTGTTTCTTTTCTTGCATTTAGTCTTGATTGATTCATAAATAATGCATTTGGTGCTGATTTGATTTTATATTTATCATAAGGAATCTACTGGGTCAGTTGGCCTCAGCAATGCCGCAGGCTGTGACTGTAACCCCTGAAGAGCGAGAGGCAATTGAGCGTGTACGTATAATTTCCTCTCTTAGTTTGTTGTAAAATGTAGGTATTATTGCTTGATTGTCAGTTGCATCAAACTTACAGCAGATTCTGCCTGCTGGATTCTCATTGTCATTATTGTTGGTTTTGACTATTTACTATCCAGGTTATCTTAGGGGCTGTTTGGTTTGTGATCTCAAACTAAAGAAGACAGAGAAAAAGATACTACTTTTCAGAAAATGTATCTGTTTTTTTTTTTAAAAAGGAAATTAAGAATTGTGTTTAAATACTATATGCTTCTATTTAAGATGAGTGATGATAGGACTCTCATGTAGGCTTTATTTTTTGATTAGGATCTTATTGTTATTTGGAATAATTGTAATATACATAACCTGTATGTTTGGAGGAAAAGATTGGTCCCTCAATTGCCTCAAGCCTTCTACTATTCTTTTCTTATGATCTTTATTACTAATTGAATTTATGCAGTAAATGTGTTAAGTTGATATTTGTTCTTGATGAGCTTTTAGTCTCATGATTTGATGTTGTTGGATTATTGCAGCTTGAAGCAATGGGGTTTGATCGTGCGCTTGTGTTGGAGGTGTTCTTTGCATGTAACAAGAATGAGGAGTTGGCGGCCAACTATCTTTTAGATCATATGCATGAGTTTGAGGAGTGACGACGCTTAAGTGGCCCTTTCTTATCTCATCGCCTGTTTTACTTTAGTTTCTATTTATGCATCTGACTTTTCTTTCATGTCTGGTGAATATACTTCTGTGGTTAACGTTGTCTTATACCAATTATATGTTCTGTGGAGTCTCTGGATCAAACTTGTCAAAATCTTCATGCCCTCCCTAATTTGTTCGTGGACGCGGTAGCATTTTCTTAGTCTGTTCTCGTGAACGCTGGTTATATATTTTTATACATAATTCTCTGCGTTGGAATATCCTAGTTTCTTTTATTTATTGTCTGTAATTCTTCTTGTCTCAAATTTCATGCAATTTATTGTGCAAGTCAATCCCTTGTTCTCTCTCTTTCTCTCTCTTTATTTTCTTATTATTATATTTTTTAAATTTTAACTTGCTGCCAAAGGAAAGCACCAAAAGAGCTGTGCTAGGGATCCTGGAGGGCCAATGCAAAACTGTTACCCATCCCTAAATGTTGCTGGGAGTTAATAGATGTGTGCAACTAAGCAACTAATAAGTGGGCTGGCCCATTGATTAAGCGTAACATTGTGATGCTGCCGTTGATAACACGTCCAATTGCATTCTCGAACTGCAAGAAATGAATAATTATCCTCAACAATGGAGATGAGAATTCTCCATGATAAGAACAAATTCTAGGCAGTTGAAAGTTGTTGTCGCTGACAAGCGACCGCTTAAAAGGACAGGGAGGACCAATAGAGTCATTAAAGACTACAGGCAATGAATAGACCTAGAGAATTGGTTTTCTTTGATTCATGCCACGGTAGTTTCGTTTCTTAAAGCCAAGGCTATAAATAATAAGCTTTATCAGCTCAAATGTATGTAAAGTTCAAACAAGTTGGTGGTCCTCAAATAAGAATTTTGATGGCCAACTCTAAATTTTTGCCTTGATAAACACTCTACTGAGACCGCTTGTCATGACCTACTAATGTGGGTCTCAATGTATAGAATAGTATTAACTATAGAATGTCATTTTGCCAAAGATTCCAGTTATCTCCATTCGTCTATGCATGGTCCATACTAGATTTGACTAAGTAATCATCTACGGTCTTCATAGTTTATCTTAGTAACCATTAGAAGTATTTTAGTGGTTTATATCGATTATCATATCCTTCGACAGAAAGATTGCCGCTTTCACCTGCATTATTGTTACAAATTGGTGAAAGTTCCTTTGGATAGAGAAAGAGGCCAGCACACAATATCTGTTAGCTCGTATTTTGACCAATCAACAGATTGAGAGTGCGAGTTACACTTAAAACTGATCTCGAAGTTATGCTTTCCAAAGATTTCAGCTAGTGACGATGAGGACAGCTTGTTAATTATCTTAGTTAATTGAAGAAATGGAAATTTGGTGAAGGAAGCTTTACGTAACCTGGAAAATGAAGTTGTAGTTGCGCATACAAATCACTCTACGTTAGGCCATAAAATGACAGTTAAACAAGATTAGTCTTGTAAATTGCCTATCAAATCATTATAATTCTATTGTTTAAGAGCACCCATCACTGAAATTCGGTAGCATATTCAGAATATGTACTGTTTTTAAAAGAATAAAAGTAGTAAAATAGGTTTAACATTATTACATTTACATTGGAGAAAAAAAAAATAGAGAAGACTTTAATTTGTTTGTTTCTGTCTTATTTTTTCAGGAAACAGAACGGGTCTTCAAGTCATGATTTAATTTTCAAATACAGTACAAAAAGTGTATATTATTAGTCTACTTTTGAATTTGTAAGAGTAGAAAATAATTAATTTTTTAAAGTGAGATATGAAACGCGCAGGAAATAATCTGGAAATTTCAAAATATTTTACTAGTCCTACACACCATTAATTGTTCTGATAGAAGTTTTTGAGTTATAGAATTCAAGAATCCCCTTCAGTTGGTTTCACAAGGGAACTGAAGTCTGGAAGACTCTATAGCAGGACCACGCATGAAATGGAAGTCTGCATATGCATATCATACCTCTCAGCATTTGTAAAATTTAGACCCAGTCATGGCTACGTGGTCACACCTGAAAAACCTACCCAGGGACAGGTCAGGGCATTTGTGTAGCATTTGTCAGCCCTTTCGCTTCCTTGTAGGCTCAGCTTTCTAAATTTCTTAAAAGAAATTATGTGATTACGGCAGAGATCAAGAACCTCAATCCTCAATAATTTACACTTTCGTCTCAGTAAAATTCTTCATCAATTGCTTTTAATATTTTGGTGTGCTGCATGAGCATCCACGATGACGAAATGGATGATTAGAGAACTCTTCCACCTTACTGTTGTGAAACCATTACATGATAGTTTGGCTTAAGCAGGATATGATTTCCTTTCGAGGGTTGTAAACTTGGAAATCATTTCTCAAAACAAAATTGCATTTAAGAGGATATGATATGAATTTCATTGACTTCAACTATTTTCTTTGTCTTTCCATCTCTTCATTTGATTTAGGAAAACATGGCATTATTTCTACAATAATGAAAACATGTGATCCAATGATCTTGAATATAAAAAATTTATTCAGTTGAAGCACCAATTGGGAGTAGGTGCATGTGTGTATATTTTCTATGATAATTTATTTAATCTATCACATGTTGATTGTTATTATATATTTATAAATTGGAGGAAAGATATATTATAATGGTAATTCTAAACCAAAAGGCTGAAAATGAAAAATGGGAAAGAAAGAAAGTCATTCAGAGCGCCAAAGAAAATCAAAACAAAGACAGAGACATGGTATGTTAGTTCCGTGTTGTACTTTGCACAAATTTGACCTTTGACGCATATTAGGCCAATAAAAATCGGTCATTTCAATTAACAATGTAAAATGTGAAGAGGGGCTTATGTCTCCATCTCTCTCTCTCTCTTTGCATAGAAACTACCAAATCTTCTTGGTTTCCTCTCCCAGACAAAATAAGCCACCATAAATTGACCGAACACTTTGGCTAATTCAAGTTCCAAGACACAGGCCTATTCCTCTTACGCGGAAGTCTATAGCACAGTTGTTACTTGCCAATAAGAGCCTGACAAGTGACCGGGCACGTGCTGAAGTGGCAGTTGGCACCGATTAGGATTTTCTTTTCGGTTGTATAAAAGGATTCTGTGCTTGTAATTGTGCAAACCTGTTGTGAGGGGTTCAGGTTTCAGGTGAGTTTTTGTGGTGAAGCAAAAAAGAAGGCAAAGCATAAACTGAAGATGGGTAGGAAACTGGATGCCTTGCTTGGAAGGAACTTCAAGGCCTCCAAATTCAAAACTATTGTTAAACTTGCTATTTCACGGCTTGCCATCCTGAAGAACCAGCGCCAGGCTCGGTATTCCCATGCAAAGTCTGATGTTATTGAGCTCCTTAAACTTGGTCATCATGAACGCGCTCTCCTTCGTGTTAGTTCTCATCTCCACCCATCTGAACTCTCTTTAGATCTTTCTGTCTCTAAGTTTGAATGATTTTTCACAGGTTGAGTATGTGATGAAGGAGGAGGACATGTTGGATGGTCTTGTTATGATAGAAAACTACTGCCAGCTCCTGATTGAAAGAGTCTCGCTCATTCAAAATAACAAGTTAGTAGCTTAAATTATCCGGTTAAATTAGGTTCGAACATTGATAAAAATGAAATTGCTAGCTGTTTGTTCCTTCTGTTTCTTTGATTTTTTTTTTTTTTTAATATTGAGATGTATTTGATTTGCATGGTTTATAGGGAGTGTCCTGATGAGCTCAAGGAGGCAATATCGAGCTTGATCTTTGCATCGTCAAGATGTGGTGAGTTCCCAGAGCTGCGGAAAGTACGTGAGATTTTCTCTCTCACGTTTGGTAGAGAATTTGCTGCTCGTGCTGTTGAATTACGCAACAACTGTGGTGTGCAACCAAGGGTAATTATAGAGTTTAATGCTTAGAATAGCGAATACAAGTCCTCTGACTGAATTGCCTTCTAACAATTTCTATCATTGGAATTTCTAGATTACAAGGAAGTTTTCCTCGCGACAACCTAGTTTGGAAAGCAGATTGAGAGTCCTAAAGGACATTTCTGCTGAGAATGGTATCACTCTGCAATTGGAGGAAGATGCTCTAGCTGTGGTCAAGGTTTGGAATCTTGCATACGACATAGAAATAATTTGTATCAACAGCACGTTTAATGTTTCATTGCTAACTGTCTTCAACGATTGTAGGAGCAACAGCATGTTGACCAAAAGCTACCAGAGCCCACTGAATCAGCTACCTTTAATGATCCTAAACTCATAGATGATAGCCATAATATATCTGAAGAGTTGAACATGGATGAGGAGTTATCTGAATCAGTGAAAAGAAGGAAACAGTATAGAGATGTAGCTGCTGCTGCACGAGATGCTTTTGAATCAGCAGCTTATGCGGCAGTAGCTGCAAGGGCAGCTGTCGAACTCTCAAAATCTGAATCAAAAGACTATGATTCTGATGATGATGGTGGTTCCAATCATCTACAAGGAATTATTTCGGACTCTTACGAATCATTGACACCAAACCTTCAAAGTGATGAATATGCAGTTAAAGAGATGGATGAGGGATCAAGCCATAGATTGGGATTTGACAAGGTCCACCCCATTAGCAACTTTGACTCAGAAACAGATGGTGAAGAGACGGTGAAAATCAACAGTAAGATTAATCCAAAAGAAGTGGAAGAAAATGAAAGGAAAGCAGAGAGAGGAGATATAAAATCTGCTTCAAATTCCAATTCAGATGAAGACATATTAAGCCATGGAAAACAGTTTCGAGATTCGCAGTGCCAAAATGAAAAGGTGGGGAATGAAGTTGCTCTAGATGATGATGATTATGACACCGGAGAGAATCAGGGCAACATAGCTGGGCAAGAACATAATGATTTGGTTTCTAATAACAAGCCTAGCTTGCCACCGATCAAATACCAACATAATAGAGAGTATAATGGAGCTGATAATCAATATCCCTCAGGTGATGACGGAAATGATAAACTTTCCCACCAATCTACAGAAGTGAATTCAATGAACACTCAGGATGATCCTATCATAAGAGCTGCAGAAACTAAAAACAGGATAACAAACACACAAAGCTTGAATTTTAAGAAGCAGTTACATTCAGACCATTCAAGCACAGACTGGAAGAAATTATCAATGAGGACTATACGATCGCCTAGGGTCTGAAGAACAATTTTGTTCAATAACTTCTACATATTTACTTTTTTCTTGGCCAGAGTTCATATTTATTTCAGTTTCTTCATTGTTTAGTTTATTACGATATGTAGCTTTGATGTTGGACAGCCTGCATTCTATGTATATAATTTCATGTTTCTTAGTATTTATTTGAGTTGGACTCGGATTTAACAGCTTTATACCATGAAGGGTCACGAGATAAATACTACAATTTGCCATGACTTGTTCAGTATACGTGACCGCTATCTGCAAATAAAAGTATTCTCTACACCCTGACTGATCTGATAATCAAGATTCACGAGGCTTTATGATAAGAAATAATACTTGATAAACATATTGCACTCAAGCCTCAAGGACTCACCCCACTGAGAAGCTGATTTTCTGTTCTTGATATCAGAATGACATCTATGATTATTAACAGAATATTTATCCCCAAACTTCCAGCTTCCCAGATCAGCCAATTTACAGTTGATCCTCTGCCAAGGTAGTCTTGGAGCATATCAAACGGGACTGTCATTTGTATTTTATCAACAAAATACAGGAGAACTACTAAAGAAAATTTTGATAGAAAAACTGGATATCCTAACATATCATGCTCAAAAAAGACATTTTCCAAAGTCATAAAATGGAGTGACACAAAAAAGCCAATACCCAAAAACCCTTACTCAGCATTGACAATCAAACTATCGGAAATAAAATTCAAAACCTAAACAGAAAACCCACTACAAATTGCCACCACCATTCTGCCATAAGTTGATGATATCCGTAGCCTGATTGAGCAGGTTGATCCTCTCCATCTGTGAAATCCATGGCTTGCTCTCTAGCAAAACCTTGAGCTCTTCCCAGGCATCTTTCCTAGGCCAAAAGTAATAGGGACTCAAAGGGATTGTTCCATGACCCGGTATCATTTGGTCGAGTGCAATACCAATATCATTTTGCATCCAGATGAACTTCAATACAAGCCTCGGTTTCTCATTTGGCTTCACAAGCACTCCAAGCTTCTATGTAACAAGAAACTGCATAAATAAGCACCAAAAGGAAGTGCAGCATTTTGGAGCATCAACTGATTTAAAGCTTAAGATTCTTTAGTTCTTCCATTTAGTTTCTTGAAAGCCTAACACAGTTTAATATGAATTTACATTTTCAGTCAAGCTAAAGAAGAAATCCAAATTTCACATGAACATGAAAACCAACAGTGCTCTTACCAGTACTTCCACATTTTAACAACATATCAAGAAGTCTTACACACTGTTAAAATAACTTTGTCATGTATACTTCGCAATTTTTTTTTTTTCATTAAAAAAGTACTATTTTCTAAATGTTTTTATGAAAGCCATTTTTTACTTATTTGTCATTTTTTTTTTCATAACTTTGTCATGTATACTTCACAATTTTTTTTTCATAGAAAAAGCACTATTTTCTAAATGTTTTTATGAAAGCCATTTTTACTTAGTGGTCAAAGGGGCTTTCTATAAAGTACAAAGCAATCCCAATTTTGAGTAAAAACTCTTTCTAAAAAAGCACTTCCAATGGCATCATGATCTCTTCCTAGCTCTTTAGCTATTATAACTAAGCTTACAAATCCCAATCCTTAAACAAAACCATTTCTTTTCTCGCGAAATACCAATAAAAATATAATTTTCTAACCTAACATTTCCATTTTTTTTTTGGCACTTTCTAAGGAAACAAACAGAGCATGTCATAACCAAAAAAAAAAAAAAAAAAAAGAAAAAGAAAAACGAAATCCCACTTATAAAATCTAACCTCTTTTTCAGGAGAGAAACTGAAGTCAGAATCCTCTGCGGGCCGTTGTGTCTTGAGTATCGGATCAACGGCTGGATACGAAGAATAGACTTTGAATTTGAGTTGTCTAGTGGACGAATTTCGTGGCTTGACAAAGACTGAGGTTTCGATAAAGGGTTTAAAAAGATGGTTTTGAGAAAACAATCTGATAGTTGTTGCTGTGGGTTTGGAAATGGCGTTTATGTTGGGATGAAATGACATCGATAACATCTTGCAGGAAAGAAATAATAAAGAAGTGTCTACATGAAAGACGCCATTTTTGAGCTTATAACTGTTTTTTACTCTCGAAATGTGTAAAGAAGCCTTCGGCAGGGATAAGCGAACCCGGGTCGACCCAATACGATACCGTCTCAACCTTTTGTCAATTTTAAATAATAATATTCATCCTAAATTTTTATGTAAAATTTGAATTTTAAATGTTGTAAATCTTGTAGATGATTAAAAATAGATTGTGAGATGATATAATAAATAATGAGATAATTTTAAATTAAAGTCACATTATTTAAGATGTATGATTTAAGTTAAAATTTTAAGATTTGTAGTATTACTCTTTAATTTTCACATGCAATTTTCTAATGTTTTCGATTTTGCATTAAAATTGAAAACTAATAATGATCCCCAAATTTTAAAGGTCAATCCTAAGATTTAATACTCAATATTAAACTTTTTATTTCAATTTATTTTAAGAGAAATTAGAAAAATGACTCAAATTAGAGGACGTATAATAATTGTAGGGCTGGGCAATTTAACCCGACCTGTCGAGTTGACTTGAACTCGACCCGAAAAGTTGGGTTTTTTCGCGTCATGATTTCTGGAAATCCGACATGAGGTTATGATGATTTTCCGACCTGTCTTGTACGGTTGTACCTTCTGTGCACTGTATTATATATTATTTCTATTTATATAAAATATAAATATTATTGTAGTAACATAATTTTATTATATTATTGTCTAAGGCTAAAAATATAATAATATTTTATTTCATTAAAAATCATAAATTTAAATAAAGGAGTTCAATTACATACCCCTTTAATTTTATTATAGCAAGTTATTTTAAATATTATGATAATAATAATAATGAAAAATAAATAATATTCGACTTTTACAATCAATAATATGATACATAATATATAAATTAAGTTTAAATTAATTTTGAAAAGTTGAAAATATATTTACGAGTAAAAATTATAATCAAGTAAGAAGCAATTATAAATTTGAAAAAAAGTAATTAAAAAAAAAGTAATTTAGAATAAATTGTGAATTGAAAAATATAATTTGGGGTGACTTGAAATTAATTTCTGCTACTCAAAAATATATTTTTAAGTAAAAATTAAAAGTTTGAGTGATTGATAATTGTAATTTTGAAGAAAAAATAATTGAAATATGTAATTTCAAGTAACCCGTCGACCAATAATTTGGATTTGGGACTTAATATTAAGTTCATTCGCACACTTGAATTTCTTATTGAAACAGACAAAATTCCTCACTCATGATTGAAAATTCATTACTTAAACATTAAAATTTTAGGTTTCTGGCCCCCAACACTAGAATTTTAGGTCTACAGTAAAATATAAAGTTAAGATATTAGAAGTTTCTCACTGTTTACAGAAAATTTATGATTTTTTGATTCTTGAGTTTACACAAAAATATGTTGATTTCTTTGAAAACTCTAGAAAAAATGCTTAATGGTTAGGTCCACAAGGATTGTTTGGAACACCTTTAAGAATGGAATCAAACCCTTTAATTTTTAGTTACTATTAAAGTTTATATATGAATCATAATTAAACCAATGGGCCTGAAATAACCTGCTTTCAACGGTTGTTTGTTTAACCTTAACCATTGTGAACCATGAAACCAAGCCAGCTTGAGTGGTTTATATTTATTTATTTATTTAGCTAGAACAACTAATTCCTAAACAAACCCAAATAATTTCACGTCGGATACAGCATGTATATATACGATCATCGAGGGCACATCCAATAGCACCAATCATTAAACTTAGAAGCATATTAATTGACTGAGATTTAACAAGATTAGAGAGTCTCAGATCAATTAATTGCAATTCTGAATAGATGGCTTACAGCAAAGGTGCTTGTGGGTTACTTGCGTGGTGCATTATTGGAGTTATTATTGTGAGCAACGAGGTGCATGAAGCAGAAGCTTTCTATTCGGGTTACGATAAATGTCACAAGTATTGCCGTGCTCATATGAAAGGTTTGAGTAAATATGATTGCTACTTGTACTGCTTTTATCGTTGTGCACCTTCATTGGGAGGCTCTTGTGCCAGAGAGATCAGTATGTTTCATTTGCAATACTATTCTTTGCGATTCCCATTCAATTCCATTTAATATATATTTTCATACTAACAATTGAGCTCACGCTATTTTTCATGGCCTTGTTCATGCAAAAACAGAATTAGGAGCAATGAGTAGCCGACAGAAACCTTTCTTTCCCTTCTTTTTTCTTGGCGCAGGAGCTCCAGCACCGTCGCCATCAGGGTCTCGCAAAATGATAACCTAAGCAAACTCGAGGAAGCTTGGCATAAATATGTTTAACATATAAAGGAGGGATCGATAACACCACATTTTTTACACAAATTCTTACACACTTTCTGAAACGTTGGATTCGAGCACTTCGGGGGGTTGAGATTTAATCTAGTTTGTATAATTAATGCAAGTTGAAAACACAGATAAAAAATTTAATCTTAATGATCCATATGCTTTGATATAATGATTCACAGATTGTGTCATGTGTAAAATATTCGGAGCTATTAAACTTGCTCCGGAGATATATACATATTTATGATTCTACTATGTACTATTAGCTAGTGAAAATTTGTTGATGATTTTGTTGGTGGATTTGTGAGAAGGTCCTTAGAGAGTATCCTTGGCCAATAATTTGTATTTGGCACCCTATATTGAGTTTCGATTTTATACTTGAATTTCTTAACAGTTGAGAGAAAATACATCGGTTATCACTAAAATTTTATGTTTTTTTGGCCTTAGACTAGAATTTGTGGTTTACAATAAATTATAATGTTAAGATATTAGAAATGACTCAATGTCTATCAAATTTATAATTTTAGCTCCGTCTATGATTCTTCCGTTGACACAAGAACATATTGTCAAGATAGTTTTTCTCGCCAATGACTCAAAATTTCTTAACAATGAGGAAAAAAATAATTATTACCCTCTTACCAATATTGTGGATTTGGGCCTTGCATTAAGGTTCGGCCTGAGACTTGAATTTCTTGCTATGCGCAAGAAAAATCATTGCCCTTGATTTGAAGTACATACCTCACACCAGAATTTAAAGTTTTTGGTCCTAAACTAGAATTTTTCGAACTTCTGTAAAATTTAATGTTTAGGGCGAGAAAAATCCTTGCCCATGAAAAGAAATTTCTTACCATCTACAAAAATTTATGATTTCTTACTCTAGATTATATATGGTTGTATCCTTTACGCAAAAGTTTCTTGTTGATAAGGGAGAGAAATTTTCTTGCCAATAACTGCACATTTCTCGTTCTTTAACAAAACTTTGGTTTTATCACCTTATTCTGCCTATAAAGGGACTGCAATTGGAAACATACACAGTTTACCACTAGAATTTTAATTTTTCGTTAACTTTTTTTTTTTTTTTTTTTTTTTTTTTTTTTGNAACTTTTTTTTTTTTTTTTTTTTTTTTTTTTTTTTCGGGTGCTGAAGAATTAATTAGTTGTCTAACCAAAACCATGTTTCTTCTGTTATTGTCTTAAAAGGCTCTGATCATCCTAAAGTGTATTAAGATCAAAAAAAGAAAAAAAAAAATCAATCCGGAGAGATTTGAACTTTATAATTTTTAGTTATTAACAAACTTTTAGTTACTTGCTTATAACCATATATAAATCATCAAATATATATATAACCATATATAATTTTTAGTTATTTGCTTATAAACATATATTATTTTTAGGGAAGTGAGATATCTTTTGATATAATTTTCTGGACAAGCTGATTATATATATAAATAATCAAATAAATACATTTTTAACTACAATTTTGAAAAGCACAATAACTTTTAAAAGTTAGTTTACGAAACACCTTACAAGTTATGTTATAAATAGATTATTTCCATAGTATTACAAAACTGATTATTCTACAAGCTTTAGTAACCCCAAATTGGCCCTAAATCCGTGGTCTAGAAATAAGTTGCTTTTAACAAACATTATTTGTTTAATGTACCATTGTTAACCATGGAAACAAACCAGCTTGGATAGCTATTTTTAGCTAAAGCTACTGATTACTAAACAAACACAAACAGTTTCACATGGGATGCAACATATATAAATAGAATCATTGAGCGCGCATTTCGATAACACCAACAACTACAAGTTGAAAGCACATTAATTAACTGAGATTTTAAGAGATAGAGAGTCTTAGATCAATTAATTGAAAGTCTGAAGAGATGGCTTGTAGCAGAAGTGCTTGTGGGTTAATAGTGTGGTGCCTTATTGCAGTTCTTGTGATGAGTAATGAGGTGCATGAAGCAGAAGCTTTCTATGAAGGTTACAATAAATGTCACAAACATTGTCGTCATAATATGAAAGATTCGAGTAAATACGATTGCCACTTGTACTGTTTTTATCGTTGTGCACCTTCATTAGGTGGCTTCTGTACTAGAGGCATCAGTATGTTTCATTTTCAATATTATTCTTTGCAATTTCCCGTCAATTCCATTTCATATATATTTTCATGTTAATAATTTGATTCGTGTTTTTTTTTT
>JANLJB010004850.1:58962-82569 GCA_026212285.1 Bursera cuneata
CCAAAAAAGAATCGTAAAACAGTTAAGTTTTTCCTAGAGAAGGGTCTAATTAAAAGTAACTCTATAAAATGATGGGACTGAAAAGATATCAAATTTTAGAAGGGACCCAAGAGATTTTTCAAATTTTGAGACGGCCAGGTTCCCCTGGGCCCCTATGTAGGTCCGCCAGTGCTGACACGTCCTTATACTAGCCCTCTTTCGACTGTCCATAAAATCAAGCTCGAGCTTCACTTGAGAATCCATGTCTAGATGAAAAAATCTCTCTCTGTTTCTTCTGCTCACTTTTCCAGAACCCACTACATAAATATAAACAAAGGTTCGAGTTCATTTCAGCCTTCCTCCAAGCATCCATATATGGATCTGTTCCTGTCTATTTTTACTTCTGAGTATCATCAATTTCCTCAGAACAGCACAGAAGCTGATGATGATGAGCAAGGAGATAATAATGGTGATGATAATTCTGGGATGAAAATGAAGAATCTTCAGGTAATTAATCTCATTTTCAAATCCTTTTCTTTATTGGCATATGTAGGCCTACTTAATTTTCAAATATTACAATCTTATCCCAAATCTTTCATCCTAAGTGATGTCGAACAGGTTATACTTTACATAAACAAACATCATTCGATAAAATCTGAATTATATTTTAATTTTATTGGCAGAAAAAGTAATATTATCACTAGCTAAAACATGAATATATGTTTTTCTTCTTATAACAGGCGAGGGATGCTGAAAGCTACCCATGAAGATATGTTTGAAATACTCATTTGAGCAAGATGCAGGAAGTAGCTTCAATGTTTGAAGGTCTACCAGGTTAAGTGGTCACGGAACCTCGACCTCAGATCTTCAACGAAGCTATTTGATGGTTCCTTAACCGTCTTATAATTATAATAAAAAGATAAATATGTTTTACAAGATCGAAGTTGCGCTGGAATATTAATGTGTTGAGCGAATTTTCTTAATTACTTAGACTAAAGCTTTATTGTATTTGTATACAGTGTCTTACACACGATGTAATTTACTTTTTGAACGCTAATTTATTAGTTGATTTCTTTTATCATTACTTGTATTGTCCATGGATTCTATTTATTTTTTGAATAATGTTAAATCTACCACCAATTTTTATAGCTAATTTAGTACAACATGAGTTGAGAGAATTTCATTAGGGTAGTAAAAAATAAAAAAATATAATAAAAAAATATGATAATTATTCGTCCAATAAGATTTTGTCAACTCAGATTATGCTAGTTCTGGGTTTATCAACAAGTCAACATACATTTGAGATCAATCAGTAGAAGAATGAATTGGATTGCATGAGATGAAGAAATACTTGCTGCAAGCTTTGGTCTGAGACCTCCCAGGCCATCAAAATTTTCTGAACCAATGGGTCTTACAGAATATGGCTGCTATTTCATGTTTAGAGCATCCAACATGGGTGGAAATATGCGTGGCAGTGGAACTTCTTCCACAAAGAGGACGACAAGAAAAAGAAGAAGAGAAATTCGACAAGAATATAACCTTATCTTCTTCATCTCACTTTCAACATTTCTCCCACAAGCAAAAAATAGCAAGGGCAGTGGCCATTCCCATTCAAAACGTGAGGGAGAAGAAGAAAAGTGAGAAGTGATCGTGTCCCACACATGGGTTGACTTTATTTCAAAAGCAAAAAAATGCTTTACATATATTTGATGGCAATTTTAAATAAAGGGAAAACTTGCCACAAATATCTCATCTTGAAATTACATGTATGCCCTTAACATTTTGCTAAAACAAAATCAAGGCATTAATTATATAATTCCATATAAATTTCGGCTTGATTAATTTAGATATGTAATTCAATTAATTATGTTTTCTTTTATTATCAATCAGATTAATAAAAGAAAATATATATTAATTAAATATGAAAATTTAACATATATAAAAATATATTGATTAATTATATTTCTAATTTATAACAAATTAAAATTCAGAAACATTAATCTCTTAAATTTTGACATTAATCACTAAAATAGGTTTCGATAATTTTATTTAGTTAAATTAAAATATTACTTAATTTATAATCTATTCCATGCTTTAAGCTCACTAAAAATGAAATAATATAAATATCCATTTAATTTTTCTTAGTCCAGGTTTTTACAAATCCAATTTGTATATCAAATCCGTGTGAGTCTAACTCATTGCCAATCATAGAAATCTAGTTTTAAGTACACTACACAATATACAGATTTAATTCCAGGACATCATCAAATAGATCCTTAAGAAATCAAATCGTTCATTTTATAGTCTTTAGCATTGCTAAAAAAAATTGAAAGCTAACCAGGGGATCTAATTGATATATTTAATTATAAACTCTAATGAACCAAGCCCAATACTTTATTATCTTACAATTACAGTGGGCTTTATCCTGGCTTATTCTACTATAGGCACAAAGTTGCACTCTTAAATTAAATACTCTTATTACCATAAAATTAATAATTTAATCTGCTTAAGTTATTACTTAAAGTTTTATTTATCGAGCAACAGAATTATATAAATACTCTCATAGGACATCGATAATTAGGTTAAATTAATTGTTTTACCCTTCCAATTACATCTTTATCCTTGAGACCAATTTTATATTTAATGAATAAATTAATTTTATAAACTTACTTCATTTAATACTCGATCAAGATTTATCATTCAAAACCTTATAAAACTCTCGAGACAATGTCCCTTAAACCGTACAAAGTTATGAATTCCCTATCTATAGAACAGTATTATGTCTTACAGAATTTACAACCCAACTAGCAAAGATATTTACCTTTATAATAAAGATCTTACTTTTTATTCTAATTAAATGTTGTAACATATAAGCCAGAGGTATACCACCCACTCAAGATTAAGGTAGGTATGTCTAAGTTGTTCTCATTGTGAAGTTTATGTTTATAGTAATGGTTGTATACTGAACCATAAACTTCACGTGGCTCTTGTTCAAAGTATTCACAATATACAAGTGTTTTTGTCTTAAATTCTTAATTTTAATGATTTGATACTTATCATTACCGTAGAGGTAAAAAACACCAACAATTTTGTCCAAACAGAGAACCCAACTCTGTTTATAGATTCTGAACTATATCCGAGCTATAACAGAGTTACGGATCTCCCATATATGACCATCTCACATAACAAAAAAATTTATCATTATTTTAGATCAGGAACCTTGATCACTGTTGCTATATTAGATATAAAGAGATAAAAATGATTGAATATGAAAAATAACTTTTATTTATTCACAGCTTATTTACAATTACAAAATTATGCCTTACTCTAAAGACATATCTCTAACATATTATTCATAAATCATAATAGGTCAGACTATTTTCTTTGGTAAATTACTTAAAAAAGAAAAGACAAACAATAAAGAGCCAATAACGTTGGTGGTGCAAATAACTGAATTTATATTAATTTACTCCGCGTATATATAGCAGACTAACATGACATACAATTTAATTCTCATCCCTAAAGTGAGAAATAAAAGGTTTAGTGAGAAATAAAAGGTGCATAAATAGGAATAATTTATAGTTCTTACTATATTTTAGCAATTTGTTTTCTTCGCACAACAATTTATTTATTTATTTTTAGAAATAAAGAAATAGAAAGAATGGTGATATTCACCTCCACCTGATACCTCAATAGCCCCATCCCTTGAATGAGGATATAAATTATTATCATATAATTTATAATTAATTAGAAGATTTTATAAAATATCTCTTTATATTCATGATTTAAAAATTTTTTAGCACCAAAATATCTTTAAATGAAATTGTTTAAAAAGATAATTTTTTTTCTTAAAAAGAAAAAAGGAAGAGAAGATTGTTAGCCATGAAAGATATATGATTGGAATGGATTAGTGAGACATATTTTAATTATTTTAATTAATTATCAATCACAAATTAAAATATTTGTAAAAGTACTATTTAGATTAACCAACAATTTTTCCTTATCTAACAATCCAAATCATTCAAGTAATTCAGTAACTCAAAAGAGATATAGTTCTTTTATTATATGTCATAATTGAATAATTATGTTTTTATAAACGAGTAATTATCAATCACCATCCATACCTTTTAATTAAATTTTACTCATGTGAGACTTTTGTCAATTTTCTTTTCCACCATTCCAAAGTTTTCAAAAAATCTCTTCTTAATTAAGTCCTTCAGTTATATTTTCTGTCAATTAACAGCAGATGAAAGGACAAATTGGTATTTGTTAACTATTTTCTTGTAATACCCCTGTTTGTCTTCTTATATTTCTAAATATTAAAAAAATTATAACCCCATGTAGTTATATATTACTACCCTATCCCCAAATAAGTTTAATTAATTCTCACAAAACCCTCTACTAATGTAGAAGAAGTTTCTACCAATCATGAAAGATTTTTTAGTAAACTCAAGAGTGGTAAGTGCTATTTAGCATAGAGGTGAACTTGATATTTCAAAGAAAAATATATTAGCAAGAGGTTTTGTGATGATTAAGATGAAACTTTAGGGGTGATGTTATAATAACATCTAACCACAAGGAGACCAAATTTTTTTCCTAATTATGTTATGAAATCTTAATAATTTAATAAAGATAATATATAAATAAATATGTAAATATAAAGATAAATAAAAACCATTCAAATATAAGTTTTGAAAAATAATATTATCAATAAAATATTATATAATAAATAAAAAAATTCATTCACCATTTCTAAATATGAATAAAACACATTTATATGTTGCAGCTCTTAATTGAAATATTAGTATTTATGTCAAGGGTAATTTGGTCATTTAACTCTATTTTATCCTTTGAAATTAGTCTCTTTTTATATTTATTAATAGGGATAAAATAGTAAAGTTGTTAGAATATGAAGGTCAACAAATGTTAACTAACAGAAAATGTAACAATAGGACCTGAGAGGAGATTTTTTAAAGAGTTAGGATAGTAAAAAGGAAATAGAACAAAAATCTTGTACGAGTAAAATTTAAGCAAAAGGCAAGGGTGATGATTGATAATTACTCTTTTATAAACTATTTTATCAAATTTATCATACAATTTGATGTGATGAAATGATTGGAAGAGTAAAGTTAAAAAGTTAATACCATTAAATTAGGCATGTTTACTCTAACCCCCCAGTTAAATTTTGAGAAAACACTTAACTCCAAATTTTTATTAAATTAATACTTACCCCCAAAAATTATCACTATTTTCACAAAAACTAACACTTAACCTCCAAAAATTTGGGGGGTTAATATTAGTTTTGGGAGATAAGTGTTAGTTTAACAAAGGTTTGGAGTAAAGGTTGTGAGTAAAGGTTTATCAAAATTTAACTGGGGGGTTAATTAATTTTTCCCATCAATTAAGGTTGACTATACAATAATCATGCGACAATATTTTATCTGTTTGTACGAGTTAGTTTATATAAATAGTTTATAAATGTAGCATAATTCCTAACAATACTAAACCATTTTTCTTGAGTTTTTTTTTTAATATAAATTTTCTTGTTATTGAATACTCCACGTCACTAATAGTTACAGCCCTTTAGTACCAACCTGATGACATTATACGATGTCCTTCAATTTTAAATTAAAAAAAAAACAAAAATATTCTTAAGAAATGAAAATAAAATATTATAATAATTTAATGCATAATTGTTTTAGCGATTTATGATGTAATTACAAATGGATTCATGTATAAATACTTGTTTTCTTCATTATCTTTCAAAATTTATGGCCATTTTACATAAAATTTTTAAATTCAAATTCATTCAAAAATCACAATTAAACCCCTAATCCTAACAGTTGGAAGATGAATTTAACCATAAAAAAGAATCCTATTCCATTCATAATTATATTAACATTCATAAACCCCATAATGAAACCCTAACTACGTGAACTCTAAATTGCACAACCACATTAGATCCCCCAGTGACCATCCTCAATCTCTTATAAATCTTTTTTTTTTTGTTATGGTTGTGGCGTTGGCTGCTCATGGTGGCATTGGCGGTTTGTGGATAATGGTTGAGTAATAGTTGGCCTTGGATCAATTGTTGTGGGGGATGATGCAATTCCCTTCTTTGGGGGTGAGCAGATAACGTCAAAGACGATCGGGTTATGTGGGTTAGTGGCAGAGGTGCAGGATGGTGGCACGTGGTTGTGCACCAACTATGTTGGAGGAGACGACAGCCATTTTGTTATTTTCTGATGAACAAGACATGTATATTAGGACGCTTGTGACGTAAAAAATATATATGTGGAAATAAGAATGTTAATCATACTTTGTACTATGAAATACGCGATGCTATTTATACCTAAAAAGTTACTCTTAACACCCATTAAAAAAAAAAAAAATTAAATATCGAAATTTTATGGTGGATTATTTGAACCCATAAAAGTCATTTTCACACCCTTTATCTCATTACACTCTTCCCTAATAAATGAATTCTAGACATTTCATTTTCATACTGGTCCTATAAAGCACCAAAATTTATTAAAATTGGGTTACCTCCATTTCACTTGATTAAAATCGAGATTGAATTTCAAAATTCTTAAATATTTCTTGGTATACAAATCATTGGCTTTTTTTTTTTTGGGGGTTGAGTTTATCACTTTCTTAAATTAATTAGTCTTTTTAAATGACATGAAGGAGATTCAAACATTGATCATTGGGTCACTATGATTCTAGTATCGTATTAATTTTACTATTTTCTAAAAGCTTAAACTGATAGACGTAGACACGATATTAGTAGGTGTCTAGTTGTTGAGTCAGGGCCGATAGACAACTCAACATCGTGCTCAATGCTTAACAATATTGTCAAACAACCAATTAAACAGGAAATAAGTTCTCGAGTTCTCTTGTAGATTTACCCAGCAAATAATTTGTTTAGGTTATAAAAAAGATATTAGTATTTGATTAAGCTAAAAAAAGCTCCCTCAACTTTACTATTCTTTGTTTATTTGTTGGTTTTAAAAGTTTTATTCATAGCTGAGACAATTAACATCTATAAAAACACTCATTTATTTAATAAACTAATCACTAAATTTTAACATTCAAATTTCCTTTAAAATTTAGTAAAAATATATTGTATTACATATGAATAATCTTAACGAATCTCCTAGTAATATATGTTAAAACCTCAAAACTTGCACATTGTCATTTATTAATTAGGAATATTTATAACCCAAGTATAATATTGCTCTTTCTCCCTAGTCTTCCATTCTAAACGCAATTAATACTATTAATACTACATCTATAACAAGTTCTATAATCCAACCTATCCTACCCTTGAATGAATAAAAATGAAAAATAAATTAAATATTTTTTAATAAATGAAGTAGTAACCATATATCCAAAGTAGACAGATTATAATTAATCGTAGTTGTAAAATTATTCTTTACACACATCATATCACAATCCAATAAAGCAGGCGCTAGGGTAGTGCATCCAATAATTATTTTATTTCCTTTTTGTTGAAATGATTGAAAGCTTTTTTTTTTTCCCTTGATTTATACCAGTTAATCTGTTTCAAATGCAAGAACTAAAATAGAGTCTAACATACTAATACTGGCGATTTTGAGATCACGAAAGATGAGGCTATATAGATTACTTGATAACTCCATGTAACATTTTTTTAATTAATTATTTCTTAATATCAAATGCAAAACATAAAATTCAGTATATAGATTTTAGAAAAACGTATACAATATTAATTAGGAATATTTATTACATTATTTGAAAATAATCCATAAAAGAGTATTTAAGTTTATTTTTCTTTAATTGTTCTGACGAATCTTACGGAATGAGAAAAATTTATTAGTACAGATGGCCAAAGTGAATGTGTTTATGTAATGATACTTGATACTTTTGAAATTTTAATTTAAAAAGATTTAGTTAAGGATGAAATAAAAAAAATGCGGTTTGTATAGTGTTTTTTTAGCTGCTTGTGAGTTGTGACCCCCCAAAGAATTAATACTAAAAAATTATTTTAGACGTATTTTTTCTTTACGATAGAGGTTACAAATAAGAAATAGTAAGATAAATATTGCAACGAGGCATTAAAAATTGCGCACAAGATTGGGAATCGCTCGACGACGGCCCAGTTATTCTATTACTTGATATATATATATATATATATATATAACACAAATTCAAAGTTCAGACCTCTGGTATTCGGCATGCATTTGTAGCTCTTAAAGTCGATTAAAACTTATGTTCAAGATAAATTCTCTACATTATGTAAGTTTCATGTTCTAGTATTACCATTTACCAATATCTCAATTTTTTGGTAATTCTAAACTATCATGACTCGTATTAGCTGCCACCTTTTCCATTTCCGCATCTTTATCAGCTTCTTTAAGCTGTTTCCTATCAGTTTCTTGAGTTTGTTCCACCCGAATATGGAGATCAGAAAATTCTTCAGAAGGCGGTGGATCTGATGATTCTTTAAAATCGATTTCGTTGTCAGGGCTTTCCTTTTTCATCTCATGCTCTGCAACCATGTTAACCTCCGCTGATCCTTCTTGACCTTCAACTTGTTGAGGATTAGTTGACAATGCTACATCAATTTTGTCATTTGGGCTCTCTTTTCTCTGCTCAAGGCCTTCTTCTACTGAATTTACTTCCACTGATCCTTTCACATCTTCAGTAAGTTGGATGGTAGATGCCATTTCTTCCTTGGCTTGGTTCGTAACTGCTCCATCTTCACTCTCTAGGCTTCGCAACGTTTCCTTTTCCATCTCCTGCTGTTTATCATCACTTGGTCTGGTAACAACAGCATCTGCTTCAGCATCATGGACTAATTCCATGTCATTTCTGTTACCTGACTCACGTGCACTATCAGATATCAAATCGTGTTCACCAGCCCCTGGTTGCCCTGCTTTGTCACTCTCTTCCACATTGTTGAGAGGTAGGGAAGAGGTGAACTCTTCGGAGTCACCTTTTCCAGTCCCAAATTCCGAGGCAAAAGATTCTGCAACCTGGCCAGGTTCTTCTGAAATAGTTCCTACATTTGAATCACCTCCGGCTGCATTTGTAGAGGCAGGAAAAGACTGGAAAGTATCCCAATCATCTTCTTCCTCTTCAGTCTCTCCTGTGCTGTCCTCATTGGAGTATTTTGGTGAGCTGTCCGTTGGTGGTAAATCTCTCTCTCTGGACACTTCCATCGGCAGTATTTTGATGGCTGATGCTGGGGTATCTTTTTCCATGCCTTTACCTGCTGCTGGTCCTGGTAATTTGATTTCTAATGACGGTGTCACAGGTTTTACTTGTGTTGTGTTGTGACCTTGTGCTACAGAAGCACGAATGACCTCCTGAGAAAAGAGAGAGTAGCCAAATGGAGTATTTGTCAATAAGCATTGACCTAGTGGAGTTATATTACACCGATACTAAGAAAACAAAATAACAGGCTTAATGCAAATGAATTTTGTATCAGTGTTCATATAGTTTCTAATCATATAAAGATCAAAAGAAAAGTAATTTTTTATTGAAGTACTAGTAAAATGTAGTTTCACAAGAAGCTTTTTCAAGAATATTTCAAAATATACTTAAAATCTAAAATTTTAATCCAGAAGTATCTCTTTCCCCCTGTCCAACAAGAAAGAATCAACTGATGTAGCTAAACCATTATTAAAAAAGTTAGAAAAGAAGAAAAAATTCCCTCCAAACACACTTTACATCCTTTTGCAGAATCCATTTGTAGTACGATACAAAAAGGTTATATGGTTTTCACAAAAGATGCAAAGTTGTCAATATAATAAAATTTAGGGGGAAAATAATAATGATAATGTAAGACATGGTAAAATACCAAACTGGAATTCCTATCGGACAATGATCAATAGTAACCAAAAAAAGAAAAAAAAGGCCAATTACAGGCTTCAAATGAGTTAAACAGCACAAAAAAGAAATTGCTTAAGAAAAGATGATGAAGAACAAGTACCACCACTTTTTGTGTATACCACATTTATTTGCTTCCTATGATGTATATAACTGAACTTTATAAATTTATACATTGATTTAGCAAGAAAAGCACCTGAAGTTGCTGCCTTTGCATAACAGGCATTGATAACAAGGCATCCTTAAGGTGAGCTGCTGAGGAAGGAATTTGAGCAAGATGGGAAACAAGTCTTACAGCAGTGCTTCTTATATCATTAGCTTCCTGTCATTGAAGAACATAGCAAGAAGAATGTTAAATAATTAAAGAAATAATTAGTTCCAGTTCCAATTAAATTTTAGAGGACGCTTAACATAGTACCAGGGAAGAACCATCTTCTGATGTTGAAAGTACCATAACAATGGCTTCTAGAAGCACCTTTAGAAAACCTCTTTGACACTCTACAGTTTTTGACACTGTTTGCATAAGCATCAAGATTCTTAAGCATTCACCAGCAATTGCTGCTGATTCTTTACTTATAGGTCTCTGTCATCAGTAGCATTGTAAAATATTCAAAACAATAAACAATGATGAAAGAAAAAAGGGAATAATAAAAAATAATAGGGATGTTTTGATTTTCCAAAGCAAGAGAAATAAGGAACACCTTCAGCTTCTTCTCAATTACTGTAAAAAAATCTTTAACAAGCACTCCAATAAAGTACATCAGTAAACTGTTTTCTTCTTTGTTGGTGCACCTCTGCACCATGCTTTTTAGCACTTGCAACCCAAGTGCTTGAACCTGCATAATAGAAATATCAGCTTCTTTTGATACTTGGTAAATACATGACCGTGTTTATAGATTGCAGGCATAGAATTTGAACTACCTCTATATTTGAATCAGTAAGTACTGTTTGAATACATTCGGTGCATACTTTGAACACAGCAAAACCTATGCCACTGTTGTCCTCGTCTCCAGGATATTCAATTTCATGAGCTAGTTTGGCCAATGAAACAATTTGCTCAAGAGAGAATGCAAGCTTTAACTGCAGTAGTTTACACACGTCAGATCTCTTATTTTCCAGTTGATGAATTCCCTTAACGCAATCCTTCAACAAATCAGCAATAACATTCACACAGGCGCCGAAAACTGTTCTCAGATTGATAATACCATCATCATCAAGCTTAGAAGCATCTGCAAAATAAAATTCAATTAGGCACAAGCCTCTGAACAGTTGGTTGCCACATTATAGCACGTAAGAAACTAATTCATTAATTGATTGATTTTTAATTCCTTCCAATATATTACATTTATATAACTGTATCATCTCCTCGCTAATAAAACAACCATTCATAATCTCAACTAGAGACCAACTTTGTCGCACAGGTCACCTTTATTTATTTTAAATGTGCATTAAAATGCAAAGTTGTGGCCTAATTAACATAATATGAAGTTATCAGTTTGCACACTAAATGATCTAACTGATCATTCATTAACAACAAAGATATAATGCGTGCGGGAGAACTGAAAATGGTGAGATATTTTATAAAAAATCACAGCCTAGAAATCAGCAACTGTTAAATTGTTTCAATGACACAGGCTTCTGCATCCTGCAACTGATTTTTCTCATATTGGCTATTGCCGTCATGCTGAATGTTTTGCAAATAGAAGTAACACTGTCCTGGGCAGTTTTCCCTTCATAGCAACTTTTCCTTATACACTGCATAATCCAGACAAACTCAGAATAATTTGCCAAAGACTTTCAGGGTACTTGACTTGTCCTTTCAAATAAGTTTTGCAATTCAATACAACATCAAGCACTAATGTTTGACTACCTCATCATATGGTCACAATTTGTAGAGAATTTCATCCTATTTGTTTACGGAGAATGTGAATGGATTGCCAACTAACTGGAATTATTGGCTCTTTAGATATACATACACCCCTTTTTAGAATCAATAATGAGTTTCCATTTAAAGCACAAAATTTTTCAATATATGATGATCTTACAATAGTGAAGTTCTCGTGTTACAGCACCCAAATTTACAAAAACTTTAGAAGTAAAAGGATTCAGTGCAATTGAAATAACAGCAATATGATCAAGATCAAAGCAACAGTAGAACTACAAGAATAGGTTTACGAATAAATTAGTCTTAAAGACAAAGCTCAATGGAGAAAGAAATTCCAAATAATAATAAAATCAAAATTGTCACAGAGACTACTATAATGAATAGCGATTCTAAATTCTAGGTATATAATTATTGATAAGGGTGAAGGTAAATACAACAATATATTCTCCGCATCGAAAAAATATATAATTAGAGGGCAAAAATTGAATTGCAAAATCAGTGGTAGCATAGAATCACTTACCCTCAACGAGTTTCTTCAATACAGGAATGGCAGACTTGACAAAATCAATAACCTTGGAAAGACATACGTCATTTGAAGCTTGTCTAATGCACTTGTAACCAATTAAAAGAAACGCCAATGCCACTGACTTAAACTGTTTCTGCATCTTAACACATGCAGATTCACCAATCATAATACTGACGATAAATATTTGAATAGAATTATTAATCAGTAAACCTTCCAAAAGAAAAAAAAAAAAGCAGCTCAAAGACCTCAATCCAGAAAGCATAACAAATTAACAAGTACTTGGCCATGGATATAAGTATATCTAACCCACCTGTGGTTTAAAATGTAGCATTAGTGCCTTGGTGGTTGCAAATAATGGAGATAATAGATCCTCCTGGTTTGGGAGATCTGCTGAAATTAGATCAGCACTGAAACACAAAAAAGCAGCAAATTCTTTTAGCAGAGGATATTCTGAAACACAAAAAAAAGCATCATATGCTCTGTACTAAGATTATTTATGAAAAAATTCACAATCAATTGGGTTACCTCTGGAAATACTTGAAAAAGTAAGCCAAACAAAGTTCCATTCCAAGGTAAGCAAAATTTTCTGATGCAAGAAAATCTGAAGGGCAATTTTGTACAATCTGTGAATGAAAGGAACGTACAACTCAATGTTAGTGAGTGACGAGATTTAACAGTTTCGATACATGCAAAAGGAACTGAACAGTAAATGTCAAATCTTGTCCAATTTCAAAAAGCTCACATTACAATAAATGTCAAATCTCGTCCAATTTTCAACAAGCTCACATTCAGTTTAACAACATGCATAGATTGCTAATCATTTTCCTCACACAAAAGCTTGCCCATTTTTACCTGTGATAAAACTGATATTGCAAGACTGTTCCATGAATTGTCCATGTATGTTGAATACAAGAAAACCTACATCACCAATAACAAATAGAATCAACAGCAGCAAAAGTTATGGACAACTTGAGTTTTCAGTATGAATTATCGTAATTCACACTACTAAATAATAATAACCAAAATACAACAATAAACACAAACATAACTAAAAAATTTAATTAACACAATGGGGATATTGAAATGGAACATCACTTGCATTAGCTCTAATAATATATTAAGTTATTGCTAACAAGAGCTTGAAGCCTCTAACGCTACTACTAGCAGTTATGTGACTCCAGGCAGTGAAAATCTGTTACATCATTCTGACCTTGTATAGTTCTTTGCTCTATAGAATTCAAGCATTTGGTAGAGGAGAAAAAGCTAAATTCTGTGGAGAAGTGAAGAGTTGGCTATTTTTAAGTAATTTAGCAAGAAAATAAAAAAAGAACTTTTAAAGGAAGACGCAAGGAAGCACCACTCTTTTACAAAATAGAGTTTCAATTGTTTGCTTCGTTCAGGTATCTATCTAAAAGTGTTTGAAGTACATTTTGTTTAAGCTAAAAAGTTAGGACTTAACCACAGTATTTAACCTCTTAATACAACCCCTTAAGTGCAAGCTATGTGGATAGAACAAGAGCATAACTACAAATAAAACCATACCGAAATAAGCATAGTTCATTACAATTAAATTAACACAATAGGGGATTGAAAACAAGATTATAATCAGCCCGACTCTCATTCTATGCTAAATTACCACTCAACCGAAAAGTTTCTAATTGATAAGTATCCAAATCTAGTATTAAAGCTGTAAATGTAGGGTTTTGGCCCATTTTTATTTTTATTTTTTTCTGTTGTTATTGTTTCCTGAAATGATATTTAGTTGCTTATTTTGAGAGTTGTTCAATCCACAAACATATCTTAGGTTAGAATTCTTCAAGAAATTTTGAAAACTTAAGGGGGCTTTTTCTTGTGATTTAAATAATTTTTGAGAACTTGGATTCAATACAACATTTGAATTGGTGTGCATGTGTGCGATAACTATTTTAAAAACATTTCAACCAAATGCATTTCCTTAAAATTCTTTGTATCCCTTGCTTAAAAAAAGAAGGAAAAAAAAAAGTCTTAGAATCTAAATCAAACAGGCCCTAAATACCTTAAAACAAATAAATAAATCAATATACAAACCGGCTACAAGAACTCCAAAAACTAGAGAAATATATTGAAGAGAGGAAAAAAATTTATAAGCTAGAGATTGAAAATAGTTAAATTTGCCACTTTCCTAAAAGCTTAAGCTTGTAGATGTAGGCTTAACTTGAATATTAAGCCACTAATAGGCCCCCTAACGTACACTTGCAACGTGGACTGGACCGACTCTCAAATGCCTCAACGGATATTACAGCTGGGCCAAATGATAATATTTTTCTTTTAATATTTTTTTAAACACGGAGGGGATTCGAACCTGGACTGTTAGGTCACTATGACTCTGATACCATGTTAAGTTTACCACTCTCCTAAAAGCTCAAGTATGTAGGTGTGGGGCTTAACATGAATATTTAAGCCACCAATAAAAATAAAGAAAGAGATAGACTACAACCTGCAGCAATTCTTGGCAAGGATTCAGAGGAAGAAATCCTGCTGTAAAGAAACTTTCAGTTGAGAGGAACTGGAATACAGGTAAAGCAATTTCATATAGCTTCAAGCCAAGTGGATTCATCTCTTTTGTCGGTGAGTCTCCACCAAATTTCACTTTCGCAGAACCCATTGCTATTGTTTGTTTAACAGGGGCTAGATGTTGTCCCTGAAATACAACAAGCAGAGCAAAGCCCCATAGAAATTGATATTCTTCACACTCCAATTCCACCATGCTATATCCAGATATTAAGCTACTTTTTGACATATTTTCAACAGAGGATTTGGAATATCCATTTTCATCGGGACTCCTAGGAACTGCATCCAATGCAACTGCTTGCAAAATAACTGGCCAAGCTTCTTCCAAACAAGATTGCAGCTTCAATGAAACCAAAGGTGATTGGATTCCATCAAGAAATGGATTCCACTGTAAGAGGCAAGCAACAATAATAAGAGTAGAACCAACAGGAATCATATATGTCAAGCATACATATGTCACTCAAAGGCAAGAAGATATCAATATAAGGGGAGGAGGAAACCTAACAGATTTAAGAATAATCTCACTTACATTTTTCTTGAGATTCAAGCCCAAGAAAGTATAACTGTAGTCCTTCAGAACCTGAATCCAGTACTTTCCCAGAATGCTTGAACTCTTTGAAAACAATGGCAATAACGCTAGAAACTCATTTGGAACACCACCATGGTGTCTCCTCAAGAATGCATATGTATAACATTTCAGAGAGGCATGAGCAACAAGTAGCCTGATCTTGATCTATTTCATCTTCAATAAATTAGTAAAAGCCTAACAACTTTTTTCAGAATCTATAAAAAGCACAAGTAGCAGAAAAAAACCACTTTGATCCCTCAAAGTAGGAATAAAAATGGTAAAAGAAATAAGAAATTATGGACTTGCATACCTTGCATGAGACCCATTCAGCAAATGAGGGATAATATAGGTCCTTGAAGTCATCAAGAGGGCGTGAAATTAATGAAAATATGCGTTTAACTGCAGCTTGATCGCCACTAATTATTCCACTAGTCATTATCTGAAATTTAAATGTGTCAATTCATCCAAGTTTGTATACATAAAAATTTTGGAAACTACTGAAAGAAGAAAATCCATTTATATCTTCGATCCAAACCTTAGTTGCCAACTGCAACCCTGCCTCCAGAAGGATAGGGCTGGACAATATATCCAATGCAGTGCGAACAGCAGATACAAGTTGTGCCTAAATTTTACAAAACCATAATTAATCAAAATTTATAAATGAAATTCAAAGCAATTAACCATATGCATAAATACAATATCCTGTCTGATGTAGGAAAAAGCCAAACACTCTATTCAGCTTCAATTTTGATTTACTTCAATTAAGTATAACAAGGAAGAAAAAAAGAAACTTCAAGAAATCCAACAGCATACCTGAAACTGTTCTAGTAGAAGGTGTCCAGGAAGGTCAGGATCAGATATCATTTCAAACTGCGTTCAGAATATAAGATACAAACAAATTAAGCAAATGAAATGATGCACTTTGACAGACAATAAAAACTGTCCAAGAAATTAAGCAAGCCCTAAAAGAGAAAGGTCGAACATTAACTGCTAAACACTTTCTTCTGAAACAAATGCCATCAAACAATTTAGTAAAGAACAAATCAGAGATGGCAAAGGGAATCATAGATGCCATATACAGGTTATGCTTTATAGAATAGTAAAGTGAGCAACATCAACACCTAAAGGACACTACTTCATGATCTAGAAAATGGTGAAGCTTATTTAAAGACAATTTTATGAAGCACTAAAAAGGAGGAAACTGAGTAAATTATTGTAATTGAACATTAAAAGTGGGAAGGGGGAAGATAGAGGAATCCCTTTTTATAATTTTCATTCAATATCTATTTATCACCATGGCATCTCAAGGTTAAAATAAATTCCAGGTGCAAAGCTTACAACAATGTCACATACACTGAAGAAAATACGTAGAACTATCTCAACGTACCTTGTCAACGATAATACTCAGAAGTCCCACGCCAATTGGTCGCATGCTTTCAAACTGGATTGTGCTTATCTATTAAAAATGGTTAGTGATGATATGTCAGACTGAATACATTTTACAGAAATTTTATAGTAATTAAAAGCAATATAATAGTATCTAGCAAATTCTTATCAAGCACCTGATAAGCAAGTGATATTAGCTCCTGTACGTGGAGGACTAGCCAATCACAGGAGGTCTGCACATTAGCAGGTTTTTTTCTTGCTAAAGCAAGGTCAAAGTGAGCAGGATTACTTCCCACAGCTGTTGGCAGATGCCTCAAACACCTACAATAGGATAATTGATGATACAATTGAATCAAATACAGCATTTTGTTCAACTTTTCGTCTTTTTGTCCAAATAAAGTTCTTTTTTTTTTTCCTATAAAACAATTGAATAAAATATAGAGCAAAATGATTTAATTCAATATATGAGTGAAGCTGCTCCGACTGAATAATTAAGATTTTGGCATTAAGAGTTTTCTATTCAGGTATTTTCCTCAAGTTGAGGATCAGGCTTGTGCCTCTAGATGTAACAAATTAATAAGGAACAAACTGCACATCTCTAAACCCTCTTTAAAGGCATGCATATCAAGAGGTTTTCTTTAGCATAGGGCAATTGTATAATATAGCATCTCACCTAAATGCAGTTGACACTGGCTCCTGTCCTTACTTTAGGACAACCTTGGCAGATTCCAAGATGGAAACAACACGTTTAATTAGTTTGACCAACATTGTTATTTACAAGAAACAAACAAATTTATGAAAAAAGATATTGAAAGAACAATTTAGGTGAAGCAGCAATCCACCATAGTTTGACTAACAAATGATGTAATTGGAAAAAAGAAAAAAAAAAAAAAAAACTCTCAAAATCCAACATATAAAATTTTTAAGGATGTCAGATAATTACTCAACTGTCTCTATTCCAAGTATTTTATATATAACATACATAAAAATTATCACCTCCCAGAATGTTTGTAGAAATTAATGAAGATAGATAGATTTCTGTGCACATTCCTTCCACACTTTTGGATATTGAAAATCAAAATGTTCAGCCCTAGTATAGTACAGAACCATATTATGCAACCAACACCTAATGACAAACTAAATAAATTATCATGCCTGAATTTCTCATCTTTACTGGGTCCACAAAACCTTGAAAATTGTTCATGACAAAAGACAAATATGTAATAGGAAAATCGAAGAGAAAAAAGCAGGTTGACATACTCAGCAGCAAAAACTCTAGTTCGATATCTGAGGTGCTTATCTCTGTTAGGTTTAACACTGGCCTGAACTGATATGCCTTTAGAGCTAGAAACCATGGTTTCACCATCATCTCCAAAATTCAAATCTGCGTCACCATCTGTACCATTTACAGGATCACTTTCTGATTTACTAAATTCAGTATTCCCTCTTGATGACGAAGCAAGAACCTGAACAAAAGTTAAAACAATTTCAATTAATTAAATTTGAATTATCATGGATACAGCAGCTCAAACTTTCCACTCTGAAAAGAGTACATCATGTAAACTAAAGTCACTAGATAATTTACCACTCAAGTACTATGCTTCGAGATATATGTCCAATACAGAGTAATCAATATAGAAACAAAACCAAGTCCTGACATAATGGTGATAGAAAACTCTCTGCTTCAGTAATTTAGTTTATGAATCTATGCTACAGATGCAGATGGTCAGAGTCCCCCTAGTCTATTCATCATGCAACAAGCCAACAGTAAGCCAAGTGTTATTAACATTTATAGACTCATATTCTTGAGCTAGTCTTCCATACACCAAATCTAAAACTAACAGATCTCCAGGAGGTATTGCTTAGAACTCAAATTGCACTTCTTAACATCAAGGTCATATAGCCTTCCTAAGAGAAGAGCATTGTTGGGAAACATACAGACAATATTGTGAATTAAAAATGGCATTAAAAAAAAAAAAAACACACACACACACACACACTCTTGCACTAATTCACTTTTTGAATGTGCAATGTATTTTTTCTATCAATACAAATATAAATAAATTTCAAGAGGCTAACAGGTCTTGTGCCACTAAATGAAACCTCAGTCAATAAAAGTAACAAAAGATAGCATGGGGAAAGGGGGAGCAGGGAGGAGATCCATTTTCTTTAACACATTCAGCGAGAGATGACACAAGATGTAAGGTTGCAGTCTGACTATAGTTTCCAGAGTGTTTGCCACAGGCGTAAAGATGACTGAAATTATAGAAAAAATCAAGATAGAAAGCAAAACTGAAAACAACAGATACGAAAAATATGCCCCTCAAGTCAGTTTAGGAACAAAAAAATAGTGCAAAGGACTTGTACCTCAGTCATGAATAGCTTAAAGTCCATCAGAGAATCATTAGGAACTGAAAAATGAAACTTTAAAACCATGCTCACATCATCATCTTCATCTCAAGAAAAATCACATCCTTCAATCAACACTCAGAAACTCCAAAATCTCATGAATATATTATTTCATCTAAAATATTCCAACTTTCAGAAATAAATCAATATATTTGGGAGATCAAAGTTATCTGATTTGAAAAGTCCACCATGGAAGGAAAAAAGGGGTCTATGAGGATCTAATAAAACATATTGTATTCAGTAAACTGGAGTAATACAGAATATCGAAGTTACATGTTCAACTCCTTTGCTCATTTTATTTGCATGTTATGATAGAACATACAAATGGAAGCTTTTACTACCTCTAGAGAAACATAAGGATAACCAAACATAGGTCTTAGGTTCATTGATTAAATACTGGACCAATCATGCATCCATTAAGAAACAAAACATGTAATCCAAGAACCTGGGAACCAATTACATCTACAGTAAGTATATGGAACTACAGTTTCCCAAGAAAGGGAACTCACCATGTTGCGACATATCAATATCCAATGAGAAGGACATGAAGGGCATGATGCATAAAGCAATCGCATGATTGTCGTACGAATCAGATTGCCAATTCTACAAGAATAGAATGAAGTTAGATTTGAGCACTGTTATACAAACAACTACATGATTATCTCTTTCTCTTGCTCTTATTTACACACATTAAGCATCCAATTTGTCTTGTCCACTCCTATCAAATAAAATTCTCTATACAGTACTTTGAGTGAAAGAATATGTGTTCTTATATTGACAAAAATAATATAAAAAAATGAATTACACCTATTGATCAGGGAGTAAGACAATCAAATGGCATTAGTTCATATAGCAGCAACTGCAAAGCAGCAATGATCAGTATAAGTAATAAGAATTAAACATGCATCTAAAACCATGTATCAAACACCAGAACAGATCAAAGACTGAAGAAATTATACCTAAGTTCCTAGATATTCTCGCCCAAATGCATCATTAGATGTGAATTGTTGGTTCCAAAGCTTTGTATGCACAAGATAAGTAAATTTCTTTCAAACTTTGCATTTACTGGGAGATTGGAGTAGCTTCATGACAGAATATTTCAGTTTTATCTTGGTGTAAAACTTGGGTATGGACTAGAAGACAACAGCATGGAGCTGTAAAGTTCTCTTTAAATAATTACTTTTTCCATTTAGAAATTAAACAACAAGCAATTATGAACAGATGTGATTCTCTTCATATCGCCAGAGTCCAGGAACATCATGTAACTGATAGTGAACTGGCAGTCCAAATTTAAGACATAATGAATATCAAGAACATGAAAACTTCTTTAAGAAATAATCAGCCCTTTCCAAAGAGATTAAGATTTGTTTCTCCATAGAAGATATAGCTAACAGCTAATAATGGGTTTCAAAGATGCACCATAGTTCTGTATATCCAGAACTGAAAGACATAATCAAGTGTAGAGATTTAAATCAGTCTAATGCATTAGAGAAAGGAAAGAGAGCAAGGACATCAAATGGAGACACCAAATTCACAGTTCTAAGAAAGAGGGAAAAACAGACAATATTAATTCATGCTACCCTTTTGCTATATGCTATCATTCATGTCCTGAAAAAAACAAAGTTCTCATGTATATAAGGGTTGCGTACTCAGAATCAGTTTCCTCATCCAGCATGTGAAATAAATTGTTTTCTATCCGCTCTTCAATCACAGAAACCTGTCAGGATTACTGTCAGCAAAAGAATCTTGCAAGCTAAGAGGACTTTGAATGATGCCAAAAGAAGAATAAGCAGAAAGACAAATTTTAATGACCCACCGGATCTTTTTCAATGAGATGCCGTAGAGTAGAGACAGCAAGATGCCTTAAAGTAGGCTGTTTCAGAAGAAACTAGTTTGTATTAGGAGAAAGAAACTGAGAATATATCATTTGTTAGTAACTTGATTCACTGATCACAGGAAACAAAACCTGTCTTGATGATAATGTCAAAAGAAGAGTTTGCACATGCGAGTGCACAGAAACAGCTTGAGGAGCAAACAGAACAAGTTGCTGTGTAAAACGAACGCTCCTACCACATTCAAAGCATATCAATTAATAGATCTACAAAGAGGGAAAAGGCAACATGACAAAAAAGGTTTCAACTGCAGTTATCTTATATTCTTGCAGTAAATATCACCTAAAAAAAGAAAGAGAGAGAGAGAGAAGGCTGACATACTCGAGCAGTGTTGCTGTTTCCTGCAAGGAGCTAATCTCCGCAACAACAGACTGCACATGAGATTCACATTGCATTCAATCTACAGTCAGGAACTACCAAGTATGATAAATTCACATAGTTTATTAGCATTCAGTTTTTTAGAATTTTAATGACTTTATTTTTGCATACACTCTTTATTTATGTATTCTTTTGACGAAAAGAGTCCCCATTAGAAAGCCTGAACTGGAAAAATGTTATGAGCAATACCTTGCAGCGTGAAAAGAAAATGCTGCCTGGGGCAAGCTCAGGGCCAAGTACAGCTACGATGGCATTTATAAGTCGTCCTACTCCTTGTTGAATGTCTACCCGTCCATTATCCTCAGACAATAGGATATCCATAGCAAGACCGAGTGCTGCCTGCGAATAAAGGTAGAAGATGCAAAAAAAGAACATTGATAAATCCATGAGCAATGAACTATCTCAATGGTAATGTGAGATCTGACTAAAATAACGAACCTTCATCTGCTCTTTATTTCTCACAATATTTTTCTCTAGAAAATTTTATTGGACTTAAACACCATTATATCTAACAAACTTACCAAAAACGGCCAATCTACACCCCTAACCTATAATGTGAAATGTTAAGGCTTCTTCATAGCTGTCATAGACTGTTTAATTGGAACTTAAAATGCCACAATTCAGAAATAAGTTAAAACCTTGATGATTTTACTCTCATTTTTACCTAAATCCTTCATAAATTTGAGTTTACAATACTTTCTGCATTCTACCTTTTGGAAAAATCAAATTCAGAGCAAGGAAAATCTGGCTCATTACAAAAGTTTAAGGTTTTAGGTAAAAGTTCTCTACATTTCAGCCAGTGTTCCAAGCAGTGATTTGCTAGGATTATAGCAAACTTTGGTAACTGTGCTATAACCAAAATTGGCAACAAGAATCAAGAAAAGGAAAAACCATCATTGACATTGAAAGAAGCCTCATGCTTAAATTAAAAAAAACATATATATATTTGGTTAACATTTCAAATCCTGTAGAATTTTTTCTCAACGAGCAACTAACAGCCAATTTAACTTTATACAACCATCAACCAATTCCGCTAATACAAAATTATTCAGAGCTACTCAATTGATTCCAATACATTTTGGTAGAAAGAATTGGACAGATTTATACCAAATTTCAGAATCATTGTTTTTTTTTTTTTTTTTTTTTTATATGAAACGAAAACTGACTATCACTAAAAAATTAAAAAAAAAAAAAAAAANTTTTTTTTTTTTTTTTTTTTTTTTATATGAAACGAAAACTGACTATCACTAAAAAATTAAAAAAAAAAAAAAAAACTAAGTACGGTAGAGTTTAAAATCTGACCACAAAAACTAGGAGCAAATCAGAAAGAACACAAAAAGTATCAATAAAATAGAAAAGAATAGCGAACAAGTGGTCAACCAAATGGCTTAGCATAGAAGTACTTCATCTAAACTAACTGTTTCCTAAGGAAAAAGGAGATCCCAATCCATATGGCACTGATCTCAAATGTCTCGCATCTAACCAAAAGTTATAAAACCAGCAAAGCAGTTAAAAAAAGAGAAAAACACAAGTTGGTGCCAAACCCACACTGGACAGATTTGATACAGGTATGGTATGTAATTATGAGACAGTTTCGGAGGCACTATGCAAGACACTGTAACGATGAAGAATTTAATTACCTGGACATGAGATACAAACGACAAGCCTGCAGCCTCGATAGTCAAAAGAAGTCCATGCAAAGACCACGTCTGTAAACCCGAAATTGAAGTTTTAGCAAGCAAAGAGATTGTGCTCACAGTTGAAGGTACCAAACTAGATAAGGCCATTCCTCCTGCACTGCAGTTAAGATAGATACTTATATAGAAAGATAGAGGGCTTTCCACACACAAAAGAAATGAGGAGAGAGAAAACCTTAATATTACCTGCGATGAATGCAGCCAAGGGCAAGAGCAATTGATCCAGCATAATTTGAATCAGTTACCCCAGTCAGGTCACCAAGCAGCAATCTAGTCTGCTTATCACCATAAATAACAGGTAGGAAAGACAACAAAAGCAAATAAAGATTAAAAGAGAAAATTCCCAAAATTTTAATTCCATACAACCAAATAAAATATTATAAAAATACGATAACAAACTGGCTGGACAAATGAATATGAGCCCAGGTATCATATTTAAAACGGACTTGATGTCTAAAACATCA
>JANLJB010004854.1:0-10650 GCA_026212285.1 Bursera cuneata
CGTTCTTACAAGTTAGTATTTAATTATTTTTTATTTTATTTATTCTTATATTTTCTATTTATTTATATAACTGATTGTTAGTGTCCCAACACTTATTACATTGGAAAAGATTAATTCTAGACCTACAATCATTTTATACAATATAACTCATACGACCCGAGATGTTATAATCTTATTAGTTGAGTGGTTATTTTAAAATCTATTTTATTTGTTTTTCATTTTTACCCATCTAACGATAATATGTTATGAAGTGGTTGTAGATATAGAATCATTCATTGAAAAAATTAAATTAACTCATCGATCTTTGATGTAATGAAAAAAGGGGTTATCTTCTATTCGATTAAAGTTATGGAAGTCAAAAGGTGATTGTTCATCTGTTTGGTAACCTCAAGGTTATGTTTGATAGTAACCGTAGTTCAAGGTTATCTCTAATATTTATCCATTAATTTATTTTATTTTATTTTATTTTATTTTATTGTAAACACTCAACATCTAAAGGCACATTATTGAGGTATGGGGTTTCTATTATTGAGATATGGATTGTTGAGTGCATTAAAAGTCCGACACATGTACTTGAAAAATATAAGAAGCATCCAGGCATTCTTTGACGTCCATTGTCATAATTCACCAAAAAAGAAAGCTATTTCATTTTTCTCTAATTTGGTGAGTTCATCTTCAACTTCAATCTAGATGACAAAAAAGAAAGCTTCTTTGCCAAATTTAGTAGAGTATCTTCTATTATAATTTATCAAGGCAGAGTGTAAAATTAATTTCGTCTGACCATTGGGAAAGACGCAAATTATTTTCTTCAATATTTGTAAGACTAGACGAAAAAGCAATTTCTTGAGAGCCCTTGTGCGCCACACATCTTTGAAATCACATGAATGGTTTGCGTTGTGTGTGCCCATTTTATGTTTGTTTATTAAGTGACGTCCTGGTTCAATTTATTTTATGGATTGAAATTGTCTCTTCATTTCTCAACCTATAATAATGATAATAAATAATAATATGATTCTCGCACATGGCATCCCGAAGGGTCGTTTTGTTGGGTTTCAGATGCGGGGAGAGAGATCCAATGTTGCAACGCTACTCGGTGGTTTTTAAGGCATTAATCAAACACAAGTCACAAACTATTATTAGTAATCCAAAATCCTCGTTAATAAACTACTTCATGATACAAACCAAACGGAAAAATTATAAAATAATAACAATATTACAACGCCCGAAAGCCCAGCCAAAGCGGTTATGGATCCATGACCGGATCCGCGTTCAAATCCAACCCACCATTTTGCTTCCCCCCAGCCCCAACTCCATCCTCCTCGACCACTCTTGTCGTCTCATCTTCAACGCCGTTACTTTCTCTGTTAGTACAGGCCTCCAACTCCATCTCCAACGCCGCCACTCTCTCCTTTACGTTACGTCCTTCACCGACACCCTTATCCTTCTTGAAGTAATTAACCGCCACGTGTATTCTTCTGAGTATCGCGAAGAACTCGTCCACCTCCTCGTCCGTCGCGCCCGTCACGTCTCCGTTATCCTCTCGCGCCTTCTTCTGTGGCCCAGCCGCAAAGTTGTCGTCTCGCGCTCGCCCCAGCTTTCTCTTCTCGTCCCCCATCTTTCTTTCACCGAATCAGAGCCACTGGCGAGGATGCTGTTTTGACTCTCTCAGACAAGCAGTGGTTTGAGAATGTTCCGCTGTCACAAGCTTTTGAAGGGCGCACAGGTGTCGTTTCCTGATAGGTGGGGTTATAAACTCTTTTAATTAAATGAAATTGTCAAGTCGGTAGAATTACGTGTGATCGGTGTGACGCGATTTTATGACTCGTGAAGATGCGGGGCAGCGTGTGGGCGCACCAGAGGCGGTTAAGATCAAAGTTAGGTCTTGAGTGTCAGGAGACTATGTGTCCATGAATTTATAGTTGAAATGAAAATGGATATTAAAGCAGCGTTTGACAAAGATACATTAACTGCTGTCACTAATCACTTTTGACTAACGCTACCCAACCCAATCTTTATCTCTTTCCATTCCATTCTTTTTTGTTGTTTCTACTTTGGTCACTTCAAGATTAAAGGGAGATGCTAGAGATTCGTAAGTGGAGGGAACTATTATCACTTTTGATTTAGCTAATATTTAATGTTAAATAATCTTCAATCACATGCCTTAAAAGTTCAATTATTCGATACCATGATTGATAATTATTTATTATCATTTGAAAATTCGATATCTTACTGGGCTAAACAATATGTTTGGGTTGGGCTTGAGAGATTGCCCAAATCAAACCATCAAAATGCCCAAGAAGAAATTATAAATGATAGGGAAAGTGCCTTCTTCTGCTAAATTTCTTCTTCTATAACTCGTGCATCTACGGAAGAGCTATCTGCACATATTTTAATATGGTATCTTTACAATAAGCTTTATTACTTAAATACCCTTTAACTAATTTACTAATAAAGATACAAAAAAATATTATCATTCTATATAAACAAATATGCTAAAATGATCTTAAAACTTAAGTTTTCTATTGTCTTATATCTAAAGTATTATTTGTTTAATCAAAAAAGTTTTATAAATGTAACATGTCTTTGAATTATGAGGAAGGCAATTAGATTTATTAAAGATATTCCATTACAATAAGATATATTTTCTGTAAATAAGAACAATATTGTGATATAAAAAATAGCTATTTTTTTTTACCCAATCATTGTCTCTTCTAATCTCTTAACATTAACGATTAAGGTTTCTGAGCTTCACCAATCATTAAGTTTCTAGTTATATGATATAGTCATATATAAGAGATCTAAAAATTTATCATAGCTTAAATTTAGTTCACAACTTATAAATAAAATTGCGTTCTCTTTAGTTAAAGTTGTTATGTTGTTTATCTCTGTGTGGATGATGAATCTCAAATTATTAAAGTATAGACTTTAAGACAGAGACATTTATGTATTGCTAATACATTGAACATGGACAAGTGAACTTTATAGTTCCGTGTAATGACCATTACTATAAATATAAATTTCATACCAAAATAACCTAGGCATACCTATCTTAATCCTAAGTGGGTAGTGTACCTCTGAATTGTAGGATACAGTCTTTGATTAGAATAGAAAGTGAGATCTATTATATAAAGGCATTGCAATACCTTGGTTAGTTGGGATTGTATGATCTGTCAAACAAAAAACACGATTTCATAGGTATGAAATTCATAACTCCTTAAGGTTAAAGGGATAGTGCCTTCAGAATTTTATTAGGGCTTGAATAATAAATCTTAACCGAGTGTTTAATAAAGTAAGTTCATTAAATTAATTCATTCATTAAATATAAAATTGGCCTTAAAGGTAAGATGTAATTATATGGATAAATAAATAATTTTAACCTAGCTTCAATTATCGGTGTCATATGAGGGTATCTATATAATTTTTTAGCTCAATGGATAAAACTTAATGCCATAATATAATCTAATTAATATTATTAATTTTTATGGTAATTAGAGTATTTAATTCAAGAGTGTAACTTTGTACTTATAGTGGATGGACCAGAATTAATGTACTAAGCCCATTACCTTTATGAGATAAAAGGTACTGGGCCAAGTCTATTGGAGCTTATAATTAAATATATCCATTAGGTCCCCTGGATAGCTTTTTAATTCTCTTGGATATTTTATGACGACAAAGAGAGAAAGAAATGATTTAATTAAGACCTATTTAATAGTATCCTGGAAATTAAATTCGTAAATTAATTTGTGTGTCATAAGAATAAGATTTAAAAGCATATTTGGAAAATGTTTATATTATTCCCTATTTAATTTGATTTAAGTATGAAATATATTATTAACTTGGTATTTTAATTTGATTACATTGCCGATCCCATTTTTCTGTTTGATGTCTGAATAATTATTATGAAAGTTTCCTTTTTATTAATTTGATTATAGAAAGGAAACATCATTAATCTTATGAAATTATATTTTCCTTATTTTTATTTGATTAAAAAAAGGAAGAAAATTTTATACAATTAATCAAAGGATTAAATTATATGCTTGTTCTAAATAAAAATACCTAAATTGCCTTATTTTTGTTTGTACAAAATTGAAGGGCATTAAGGTCATTTCTTCAAGATTTTCTTTGAAACCTTTGGGACTTACGGGGCATGTTTTAAAACATTTAGGGCTTATGTGGCAAATGAGTAGTCATTTAGTTATTGCCCTTGACAGTTGACATAGATAAACTCACTTTTCGAGCCGTAGCCATCGTTCACAAGAGAGACACACCTCATTTTCACACTTTTCTCTCAATTGATAAAGACCACACAAGAGAGAAAAACGTTTTGTCAAGTGTAAGAGTGAAAGACTTTTGGTTTGGAGGTTAAGGAAGGAGCAAGGCTTGCTTTAATGTCGATACCTCCTCTCCTTGTTCCTCTTTTCTATCCACCATCTATTCCTCTCTTTCGATTCATGTTGTAGAATAGTTCTACAAATAAAATGACACCCGTTGGTGACCCTTCCATTGAGAAAGAGAGTATATCTAGGAGATCTACCGGTTCAAAAGCTTTTCAATACAAAGAGAGGTATAAAACCATGTCTTAACCGATTAAAATTGCTTAAACCCGTTCATTTAGAACTTACAAAGTCCACCATTATCAAGGAAACAAACACAAATGAGTTATGGTGTGTACAAATCGTTAAGGAAAAAACTTTTTGTACCTTTAGTGTAATAGATCTAGTCTTCAAAACCTTAGATTTTCTCGGATTGAACTCATATGCTCAAGAACTGCACAGGGTGGGCATGTGCTTGTGTAGGACATTTCTATAACTAAAAATTGAGATAGTATAAAGTGGTGTTTGGAAAAATTTGGCAAACAAAGTAAAAAGAAGAAGAGAGAATCAATACAAAATAAAATTGTTCCCTTCTCTTCACTTTTCCTTTCTCAAAACAATGATTCTAACACTTGGAACTTGAGAAAAAACTTTTTCTCTCTATTATTTTTCTCTCAACCGAATGTGCAAGAAGAGAGGTAGTTCTAGAATGGTGGCTGGGGCTTCCAATGAGAAGAAACAGTGTTACATATATATATATATATATAGAATTAAACATTCAACTTCCGTTTCACCTTTCGAACAATTTGAAAAGAAAGAGTAAAAGAGATAGACTTTAAGGGCTATTTAGTCTCACCAAATAATTCACTCAGAACACACAAACGGGCTCCTTGTTTTCAAACAAGCCCCAATGTATTGGGTTTTCGGAGCCTAAAACAATTTTGGCCCAAAATCAAATCCAAACCCAAAACCATTTTAATTAAAAGCCCATCACACACAATTACACATATAACCATACACTATTACAATATCAAATAGGTTTTAATAAATTAAAATGTTATTTCTCATTCTTAAATAACTATTTATAGAAAATAATGAGTAATCTGAGGGATATAATAGATATATTTAATTACAAGTTCCAACGGACTAAACAAGATGTGCTTTTATCTTGTAAATATAGTGAGCTTAACTTTTTAACTATGAACCACTCCATTATAGAGCTAGAGCTGCATTCTTAAATTAAATATTCTAATTATAAGAAAACTTCATAATTTTAATCTGATTAAGATCATAACTCAACGTTTTATATATTAAGTAATAAATTACATAAATATCCTTATTGGATATTGATAATTGAAGCTAGATTAAAATTATCATTTTACCTCTCTCATTACATCTTTACCTTTGAGACTAATTGTACATTTAATAAATGAATTAGTTTAATGAATTCACGTCATTAAACACGCAGCTAAAATTCATCATTCAAGTCCTAGTAAAACCATTATGATGGTATCCTTAAACCTTACAGAATTCTAAATTTTACATCTATGAAATAGTGTTCTCTGTCTTATAAAATACTAGTCCTAACTAGCCAATGTATTAACCTATATATCACAAGTTTCATTTTTTATTCTATTTAAAGACTAAAGCCTGCAATCCATGTTTTTAAAGCATATTTTCTTTTAAACCTTTAATGCTTATGTGTTATGTTTTTAAAGCATTTAGAGCTTATATGGCAAATGAGTAGTCAATTACCTTGTCGCCCTTGACATATATAAACTCACTCTTCAAGCCTTAGCCGTCATTCACAAGAGACACACGTCATTTTCATAATTTTCTCTCAATTGAGAAAAAACACACAAGAGAGAAAAACATTTCTCTCGAGTGCAAGAATGAAAGGCTTTCGTTTTGGAAGTTAAGGAAGGAGGAACGCTTGCTTTAGTGTCAATCCCTCCTCTCCTTGCTCCTCTCTTCCATCCACCATATTTTCCTCTCTTTTGGTTCATGTTGTAGAATATTCGTACAAACAAAATCACACCCACCCGTGACCCTTCCATTAAGAAAGAGAGCATATCTAGGAAGATCTACTGGTTCAGAAGTTTTGTCAACACAAAGAGAGGTATAAAAACATGTTTTAACGGATTAAAATTGCTTAAACCTATTTATTTTTGCTTCCTGTTGATGTTGTTCTTGAATGGTTCATTTAGTTCATCAAGGGTACTTTCAAGATTGCATTTGGATATGAACCCAAACCAATCATTTTCATTTTGGTATCTCGTGGAACTTATAATATGCCTTTAGATGATTGCTTTTGTCGAAAATAGAAAAACTTATAAATAACATACAAGTCATGGAATGCATCAATTTAAAAAAGGTGAGAAAATTCTAACTACAAAGAGGAATGCATTCTTTAGTTTTATATTAATTTCATTCCTTTCGTTTCTCATTAACTCAACACATTTTTTTCTACTTAGAAATTATTCTTTTCATAATCTTTTCTGCCTAATTTGTCTTTTCCTTGAAAATGTATTACGGTTTTAGGCAGTGAATTGTTCACTTGAAAAAAAAATTTACACTATAGATAATTGTAATAGGCAAAATATGACTGCCAATGAGAAGACTTGGCAGCTACATATTGCTTTAGATCTAGAATGCATAAGCTAATTGAAAACATTTTAGATAAACACATGACATCCTAAGATTATTTAAAATCACCTTTTGTAAAAGGTCAAGATTGAAGACGTGTCAAATGAGTCTATAAATACCCATTTCTAGTTTTGGAAGGAGAACTCTCTCTTAAATCTAAAAAGAGGTAACCCTAAGACACTTGAGAGGGTTTGGGGTTCCTTCTCCACCATTTTTATTGCTTATGAGCTTTATAAACATTATTAAACACATTGTTTAATTAGCTATATCTAATAACTTTAACATGTTAGAGTTAACTACTTGATTGGCTTGAGTGTTGAAGGGTTAATACAGGTAAAATTGTTGGCCTCCACTGACTTTGGAGGTTTTGTAACTGAGAGCCGCCATGGAGGAGAGAAGCCACTAAAATTACCCCCTGAAGAGGAATCTTGAAGAACTGTTGAGCTACACAGTTGATTCACTAATGACCTACATATCATCAAGTTGTGAACTACTAGGCTTTAAGATGTGATTTTGTATTTATTGTCGTTGACCAAATTTTTTTTTTTTTTTTACATCAATAATAGCAATGAGTACCAAAAGAAATTATCAAGCTGAATACACTTCATTTCTATAAACGTTGATTTATCTCTACAATTATTTTATCATATGTTGTTGAATGAAAAAAATAACCTTTTTCATTAGATGAAAGTTCAAGAATAATTTTTGTCACGCTCCAAAATCCTTTATGTATAGACTTTGGGTGTGACTAAATGTGAAAATAAATTGTGCGATTTTTTTTTTGTCTAACATCATATCCATTATCGTTCTTCAAAATATACATTGTCTAAAGTTTACAAGTCATAGTCCAAATTTATTACAAAGCCAAACCCATGGATAAATATCAATGCCAACATCCAAATTTTTGATACATCAACCATCAAGTAGCTTTCCAAAATCTAGGCTAAGACCAAGATAATTCCAAAAATCCTGCATGCTATCATCCATGACATCTAGGAAAGTTTGGGAACCTTACTACCTTGCACGTCATCTTGGTATAGCTGTGGAGGAAGGTGATTAACACAACCTAGTAGAAAATCTCTAACATTACATTCAACCACACACTCACACATTCATACAAGTCCAGTATTTCATATATTATACAAAGCATTCACCATTCGTGCACTAATATGTCATGCATGTATATTTTCAATGTCACATGTTGTATGAGTCACTTACCAATCATGCACCAATGTATAATGCATACTCAATAACATCACGTGCCACAAAAGTCATTAATCAACATGGCAGACTATGTAAGTAATAAATCATGCAAAAATTCTATATATCCATTAACCAACAAAATGATTACTCAAGTCGTTGACCTTCCACAACTCGTGTATATCTATTAACAAATATCATATACTACATAAATCGTTCATAATCACGATAAATGTACAAATATGCATATACAAATCAATTCCTCGACTTAGTATTTTCTTTGGACCCGTATCCTCATGGCCCATCCAAGACTAACACTAGAGTCTCTCATCCATGTACAAATGTATCAATATGATCATAACCATCAATTCCACAGTTTAGTGTTTTCCTTGGACTTGTATCATCGAGGACCATCCGAAGCCTAACATTAAGACTTCTATACCTGTGTTCCCCTTGAACTCGTATCACAACATTCCATCCAAGGTCCAACAAGGATACTTTTTCATGTCTAGTTTAGAATATAAGAAAATGCACTGTCTACAACTCATGAAGATCCATTAACAACATAGAAGATCACACAAGTCATTCATCATTAGTACATAAGCAAACCATATACAACCATCAACTAACAATAATCATAAATCAAACACTATCATCAACTATCGATAATGATAAGTCAACACATAATTCAAAACAAATGCACAAAATACTTGTGTCAATCAATTTCACCATTCTAAGGTAAATGCCATTAAATCTGCACACACAAGTAACACCATCCGATTCAAGGTTCACACAATCTTCATTCCAAACCCATGATATCCTTATGGCTACTCGAACCTAGATATCACCCAACTAGTGTTGTCTAAAAGGCTATGCAAACCAAAGACCACACTAGTAATCATATCCGAGCCAGTACCATTCTTAGTGCCAGCCCACAACTAAGGAGTGTTTGCATTTCGATTCGACCCCTTAGGTTACTACACGCACAAACTAGTAAACCCAAGTCTAAACACAAATCAATTTTACAAATTTGATTCCTTAATTTGGTGCACACACAAACTGCTCAACGCATCTCGCAATACAAATCAAATATGTATTCTCGGTCTCTTGAGTTGGCGCACGCATAAACCACTAAGTCAACACACATTTCCATGTTCATGTACACACACAAATCCTACCAATCAACATTCTTAAAGTACCATTATGGACCCTTGAGTTGGTGCATGCACATCCCACTCAACTCAAGTCCCACTCAACCAAACAATCACTCCATTCAGCCAAAGGAAGAATTCAGTAGCTTACTTTGAAATTTGAAAATCACTAAGAATTATACAAAAACCTAATTTGAGTGAAACCACTTAGGAATGAAAGATTATAAATGGATAATCAAGTAAAAATATTTATTTTGCAATACGTTATCATAGACAATGTAGTTTGCACAAGTTCTCCAAACAAATCGCTATAATAAAAAAAAAAAATAAAAAAAAAATAAAAAAAAAATAAAAAAAAAAATAAAAAANTTTGCACAATTTCTCCAAACAAATCGCTATAATAAAAAAAAAAAATAAAAAAAAAATAAAAAAAAAATAAAAAAAAAAAGAAACAAGATTTTTGTAGTAAACTTCGAAGAATTCTTAAAAGTTTCATGAAAATGCCACAGAAATATACAACTTGAAAAAGAAAGCTCACTGAAGCTATTTCAAGGTAAAAAAATTAGTTTTCCACGAATACTATTCAGTTTATATAATTTTATGAAAATGCACATCAGGTTCGGACAAACAGTGAAAATTTCAGTTCTTGCAAGCAACTTCGAAAATTCATAAGAATTTCATTTCATGGCCAAATCTAACTAGATTAGTGGAAAATCGAAGCTTCACATGCCTATTTTCCAAAAATTATAAAAGTATTTCCAAAAAGACATATCAACAAATGCTGGTTTCCAAAAATATCAACTTGTTTGGGTAAAATCAAGTTTCAAGCAAACAACCTTAAAAATTTACCAAAAATCCATTTCAAGGCCAAATTCAATCAAACTATTGGTAAATTGAAGCTCGACATGTCTATTTTCCAAGTCCATAAAAATATTTCCAAGAAGACATATCAATGGATGTCAGTTTTTTAAAATGTCAACTGGTTTAGGTGAACAGTAAATTCTAGTTTCAAGAAAATAACTTTAAAAATTCACCAAAAATCTATTTCAAGGCCAAACCGAAGCAAACTAGTGGAAAATCGAAGCTTGACATCTATAGTTTATAGGAAAATTAAGATGTTTCCAAGGCAAATGCCAACAATTACAGTTTTTCAAGAATGCTCTCAACTATCAGATGACTAGTAAAATTTATAGTTTTCAACAATCATCTTAAAAAATTTATCAAAAATTCATTTCTTGGCCAAATCCAATAAAATCAATGGCAAATCGAAGATAAACATGTCTAGTTTCCAAAACTATAAAGAATTTTCCAAAAACACAACTCATCATATGCAAATCTTA
>JANLJB010004855.1:0-11762 GCA_026212285.1 Bursera cuneata
AAAAAAACATTGAGGAGAGTAATTAACTGGGTTTGGTTTGACGTAGATCAATGATGTTAAAAGGGCTTTGGGTCCTGTTGCTCAGAAAGTCCCAAACCTTTGTTCGGATGCATCTATATTAAGGTATCTTAGAGCAAGGAGCTGGAGTACGAAGAAGGCGTGCAAGATGTTGGAAGAAACCTTGAAGTGGAGGCTGCAATACAAGCCTGAGATGATCAGATGGGTATGTGTTTTCTGCTTTGCATTTGTTTGTTTTTGTCAAATTAATTAGGTTTCTTGAATTTTTTAAAAATCAATTCAACAAGCCCCCAAAGAAAATAGAAAAGGAAAGGGGCACTAAGTTGCTTTTGCAATGTAGCTCAATATAATTGAGCTATTTGGTTGATTTTTTGGCTGAATAGTTTGGAATGCTATGACCAATGGTGCCCATCAGTATCCAAAGACAATTATATTACAGCCAATTACCAAAAATGAGTTTTGCTTTTCCAAAAGTTTTATCCTAAAGCTGCAAATGAACTTATAATTGTTTGTGTTCTTTAGTCTTTGAGGTTTGGGATTTATCTGTAATTTAAATAGTAATGCTACTTCATCCTTTTGCGCTCTTAACCTTTCGTCATTGTTCTAGGAACACATCGCAAAAGAAGCTGAAACTGGAAAAGCCTACAGAGCTAATTACTGTGACAAGTTTGGAAGGGCTGTTCTTATTTTGAGGCCGGGTTTCCAGGTAGATGCATCCGCATTGCTACATGGTTCTTTTTCTTTGTTGTCATTGCTGTTCGTTATTATTGTGAGCTTGATGATTATAAATGAGGATGACAGATTTTAACAATTTCACTCTATCAGAATTCAAGCTCAACAGAATTGCAGCTGAAGTACTTGGTATACTGTATGGAAAATGCTATAATGAATTTGAACCCAGACAAGGATCAAATGGTGTGGTTAGTTGATTTTCAAGGGTGGACAATGTCAAGCATATCAGTTAAGGTGACTCGGGAAACAGCTAATATCTTGCAGAACCATTATCCTGAGAGATTGAGCCTGGCAATCCTTTATAATCCCCCAAAAGTGTTTGAATCTTTTTGGGTGGTATGTCCCTATCTCCATTTTGTTGTGTAATCTTTGCATATTGAGTTTCGATATTGCATTACCCTATAAATCTCAATATGGTAAGGACCATGGTATTATTTATCTTTGATATAATATAGTTTGCCATACTTATCGTGTAAAAATAAATGCGGTGAAATGTTCTTTGTTACAGATGGTGAAACCTTTCCTTGAGCCCAAGACACACAAAAAGGTGAGGTTTGCCTATTCTGATGATCTCCAGAGCCGGAGGATAATGGAAGCCCTCTTTGATATGGATAAGCTGGAATCTGCATTTGGAGGTAGAAACACAGTTGGGTTTGACTATGAAGCATATGGGCAACGTATGAGGGAGGACGATAATAAAAAGTCTAATTCCAGCAACTCTGGAAGTTGTTCACCAATTAACATATCATCACTTGCATCTCCATTGCAGCAGTCAGACTCATTGCCTTTAGACCGTTGTTCTGAGCCTTCGGATGAATCTTCATATGTTGAAGAAACACCAGACATGGAGATTAGTGACGAGAAGGAACAAGTGCCACCGACCCTCCACTGCGAGGATATTCCTAAGAGGGAAGCAGCTGTGACAAAAGTAGTACATTGAGTGAGTTTGCATGATATAGGAGCATGGTTTCTGGTATATCTGATTTTTCTTCCAGATTATGACATGCTTTCTTGCAACTTATACAAGTAGTTCCTTGAATGCAAGATTTTGAGTTTTTTAAAGTTTTAAAATTAAAAAAAAAAAATACTTTTATTATTTTAGAAAATCTACTCTCTCTTATTTTCAAAGCACCACCAAGATTTATAGAAAAACATTAAAAGAAGAAAAAAAAATAGCCCCAATCCCAATCCTTCTTGATTTCCAGAAATAAACTGGATTTCAACTTGGGATTTAGTTCTTCTACGGAGAATTGTGAGATTACCCTCCACCTGAGCTTATGCATTTTATTGTAAATGATTTCATGGGTTATCCTATTATTGGTTTTCAAAAAGATAAAAAATAAATAAAATATTTTTAATACGATACGTATTGAAAAGTTAAATAAATGTGTAAAATCCTTTTATAGATATAAAATACATCGAAAGTTTGATTTTATATAGTCAAAATTGGAAGAATCGGTCCAAGAAGGCCGCCCATATTTTTTGAAAGAAAATTTCAACAACCTCCCCTAAGGTGTTGCTAAAATAATGGACGTAAACGATTTTAAAAAAATTATAAAAAAGAGTCTACTTAATTTGATAAAAGGTAAGACACGACTTAATTTTTTAACTAATTTCATATATTTTTTTATTATTAATTTACTATAATCTATGAATAAAAAAAATAAAAGATAATTTTCTTCACACCAATTCAGTAACTTTTTTTATCATTATATTAAAAAAGTGAATGATTATTAAAAAATTAGAAAAAAAAGTTATAATAACTTAAGCTTTTGATAAATTTTCACTAATACCTTTTATAATATAAATTTTTAATAATATTTTATTATAAAAGTGTATTATATTTTAAAGACTACTTTTTTTTATCAAATTAGTTAAACCTTATAAAAAATATAAAAAATTCTATAATGTTTTAATTTCATCCATTTTTTTCATGGTCTAACAAAGCATCGAGTTATTTGATTGAGATTTGTTTTACAACTTGACATATTGCTAGATAAACAAATAACACGATCAAAGTGTCAAACTATCAAGCAAATTTATTGCTCGACAGCTTGTTTGACAACTCCATATTTTGGTTAAGGCATACAAAAAAAAAAAAAAAAAAAAAAAAAATTATTCGATTAAAAACTCAATCAACACCCTCAATTTAACAAAACTTTTTTNAAAAAAAAAAAAAAAAAAAAAAAAAAAAAAATTATTCGATTAAAAACTCAATCAACACCCTCAATTTAACAAAACTTTTTTGTGCCTGTCTGTGTGCAGGAGGAGTGTGACAGGCTGACAGGTTGCTCAAAGTCTAACCGTAAAACCGCCCCAACTTGTGAAGAAAGCAAAGCAAGAGAATAAAATCAATCTGTCTACCCCTCCCTTTATCCAAGGAAAGTAATGATCATATTCATTCCATCGACAGGCCACCACCTTATTTTATTCATTCAATTCTCTATCTATTTATTATTATTTTATATAAAGCTTCCATTGCCCGACCAATTATTCTTTATTTTATGTCTCACAACAAGATTGCCTTCAACTCTTATTTTATTTCACTTTCGATCTTGGTCATTTCCANCGCTTGGACAACAGCACGTTTGCTTACCTGCAACCTACCCATTTAATACTTTCACAGAAATATATTTAGATAATAAGAAAGTAATATTATAAATATAAAATTTATATCATAATTTTTTTTATTTATTTTTTTAAATATAAAAATTATCATATCATAACCCTCGAGTTATGGAACAATTTCGATTGAGTTGTTGGTTATAAATTGTATTTAGTTATGGATCGATACGTCGATCAAAAGATTATATGGTACGAAAGTTTTTAGAATAAGTTTTTTCAGAAAATCGAATTAAAAATAAGGTTAATTTATTTTGAAGTTTTTGGAAAAAAGATTTATAAAAATAATTAGAACAAGGAATAATGTATAATAAACAATTAGGAGAGAAAATAAATAAACAAATGTAAAGCTAATAACTTTTAATTTTCTTTTTCTTTTGTTTTCTATTCTTTTCGTGCCGTCCCATTGTTCGAGTCTAAGAAAAGAGGAAGAAACATAACACAACTCTTTGAAGCTGTTAATGTGTTGGTGATGGTGATGGTGAGCCACAACAAAAGTTGAACGAAAAAGGAGCCAACACAGGATTCCATCAACTTTTTCTCTCTTTAATCTCATCTCATCTGTTGAAAAGTTCCACGCTTTGTAAATTAATCATACTTCCATCAAAACCTTCAACTCATTCCTGGGTTGAAGGTATTGGGTTGATCTTCATTTCTTTCCTTTCTGTTCCATTTCTTCGGTTTTTACTCGGAATTCTCTTACTTTAAGGCCAAAACCATCCAAGACTATTCTTTTTTCTTTTTTTCTTGGGGGTGGATCAGTGTCTGATTGCTTCAGAACTCATTTGATTGCATTTCTGAGGTGGGTTTATGATAAGCTGTTATTATTTTTTTGTTTTATTTATTGAATTATATTTGTTGTGTTTGAATGGATCTAATGCATGAGGATTTGTTTCTGATGGGTTGTTTTTGTCTTGTTGAAACAGTATTGTTTTTGGAGATTTCTTTGATGAGTGAAATGGGTGTTGATGCAATGAAAATTGGAGTTGAGATCAGGAAAGTTACGGTCTTCTCAATGAGAAGCTGTTATAGATCAGTTTGTAATCATCCATTCCTGGTTGGTTTTGTGTGTTTCTTGATATTTCTGTATAGATCATCTCCTTTTGTTTTTTCCCTATTCGTTTCTGCATCACCTGTTTTGGTTTGTACTGCCTTGTTACTTGGTACCCTTTTGAGTTTTGGAAAACCAAACATACCCGAAATTGAGAAAGAAGAGAAGGTTACCAGTCATGATATCGCTTCTTTGAAAACTGCGGTTGTAGAAGATACTACTGTTGTTGAGAGAGATGGGATTGAAAGTTTTTCAACTGTAGAGAGATATGTTGGTAAGAGAAGAGATATAGTAGAGAATGCTTTTAATGAGTCAGTTTTGGTGCAGAATAGAGTGAGTGAGGTTGAGGAAAATGGTGGTTCGGTTGATTTGGTGCCATCAATTGATCAGAATTCGAGGGAAATTCAGTGTGAGAAGTTGGTCACTGAGGAAGTGGTCAATGATTTGGAGTTGGAGAAGAAGAGAGAAGTTTACGGGGAGAAACCGAGTATTGAAGTGAAGTTGAATGATGTTTATGGGGAGGCTGTTGTCGATAATCTGTTTGCTAAGGATGGAGATGAGAATCTTGAGGTAAAAGATGATAAATCTCCAGGACAGTTGATTGATGCTCTCATGGAAGAGCAATTGGCTTCTGCTCTGAATTTGTCTTGGAAACGGGCAGGGGAAAATTATGGTGATGATGATGGAGATTGTGAAGAGTCTTTGGATTCTGGGTCTGATGGGGCAGAGAGTTCCTCACCAGATGCGTCAATGGCTGATATCATTCCACTACTTGATGAACTCCACCCGCTTCTAGACGTGGAAGCCCCTCAACCTGCTCATATGTCTCATGATGGATCAGATGCTGGTTCGATGATGTCCCATAAGATTGATGAAGGAAGTGTTCAGTCTGAGGAGGATACTGATAACCAAGGAGAGGAAGGAGAAGGTGAGGATGATAACGATGATGATAATGAGCCAGAAGGAGAAGTACCAAAGGGAGAAAATGAGGATGAAAGTAAATCTGCAATTAAGTGGACAGAGGCTGATCAGAGGAATCTCATGGATCTGGGGAATTTGGAGCTTGAAAGGAACCAACGTCTGGAGAATCTCATTGCCAGGAGAAGAGCTCGTAAAAACTTTAGATTTATGAATGAGAAGAATCTAATAGACTTAGAAAGTGGTGATATTCCTTTTAATATTCCGCCTATTGCGACAACCAGGCGCAATCCATTTGAACTTCCTTATAATTCGTATGACGATATGGCCATTCCTGGGTCTGCACCTTCCATTTTGTTGCCAAGTCGAAATCCTTTTGACCTCCCCTATGACTCAAGTGAAGAAAAACCAGATCTCAAGGGAGAAAGTTTTGAGCTAGAGTCGACAGCATTTCAACAGAGGGAACCTGTGTACCGGAGGACTGAAACCTTTAGTGTAGGGACATCCATGCTCGGAGGTCAAAAGCAGGAGTGGCAAGAACTTAAGTGGAGACCATATTTTGTGCCGGAACGGTATTCTTCAGAAGAAGGAGCAAGCTATCCCGCATTTGAGAGGCAACTAAGCGGAATTAGTGATTCCAAGCTGAGTTCTGTTCCTGATACTGAATCGTCGAGCTCAGCTGTTGATGAAGAAGAGAATAAGTCCTATGAGCATTTACCAGAACAATTTGCTTCAGAAGGAACAAACTTTACCAAATTTCAGAGACAAATAAGTGAAACTAGCGTGTCGGTAAGTTCGGCTGTGGATGAGGAGGACAAGAAGCTAAATGAACAAGATGTTTCTCTAGAGACAAATATGATCTCCAACTTAGACCATGCCATTGATCATGTTGAACTTAGAAGCCAATCCTCTGAAGTCACTAATCTTATGGACATCGAACTAGATGAGAATAGATGTGTTCACCACAATGAGGTTGAAATTACTTTAGGGGGTTTAGAGAATCACCATGAAAAGGAATCAAGCTTTTCTGGAACAGGAGAGACCACTACTCCCAAGGAACTCAATGCCAATGAGAGATTTTCTGGAGCAGAAGTAACATCTACTCCTAAGGAACTTAATGCGAATGGAAGTCATCTGAAAACACAACCAGGTGAAGAGGAGTACAGCGGTAGTTCAAGCTACACATCATTGTCAGAAGTAGATGAAAATATGCCTGATATGAGAGCAGAGGAGGGATTGACAAGTTTGGAGCCAAAAGATGCCCTTATTGAAGAATCTAGCATTTCAGCACAAACTTCACTGGCAGAGTCGGAGTTTCAATTTGTGAGTGGGATGCTGGAACATAGGGAGCCTGTTTTTGATTCAAGCCCCCCTGCTTTGGAGAAATTCTTCTCATTTGCCTCCATTTCGTCTGACACACAACTAGAGATAAGTAAATTGGTTCCGCTGCTTGAGGCTGAAGATGAAGAATCTGAAACGCACAGTGAGAATGTGGAGAAGGATACTTCTGGTTCTGAAGAGATGCATGTAGCCTCCTCACAAGCTCATCTGGTAGATGAAAATAAATCAGCACTAAGGGAAGTCTCATTCACAGAGATAATTGAAATTGAGCACGATATTAAGAATGTTGAGTCATCAGGTGTTAATCCAAATCCTGATGATCAGAAGGGATCTATGGTGAGGTCATTAATTTCAGACATTGATCCACTGGAGGAGTATACGGTGTATAGGGGAGAACATTTTCCCCACAAAAATGATCAAGCGGTCTCATCAAGTCATGATTCTGGGATCCTTGCCTGTCAAGATGTAGATAAGAAGTTAGAATCTGTGGATCCTGGTTATCACAGCATTTCTTCAGATTCAAATTTGTATGTGTCAGAGGGACAACACCCTTCAATGGTGGCTGAGCATGTTATGGTGCCGACCAGTGTATCTTCACAAGAGACTGAACTTGTAGAGGAAGGAGCAAGAGATAAGAAGGAAGCTGTTCAGCTTGAACTGGATGAAGTCCACGTGTCAAGTTCATCAGACAACAAGTCAGTAAATGAAGGCATGACAGACAAGAATAGAGATTTTCCACTGGAACCAGATCAAGTACACTCATCAAGTTTAGATGCAGATATTCGTGTTGATGACCACCAAGATGTATTTGAAGATATGGATTCAGTGACTTCGAGTAACCAGCATATGGTTTCCAATAATTTGAGTTATTCTAAACTAGAGGAAAACCAGTCTCCATTGGTGACTGGGCAACATCCGTTAGATAAGGTAGAAACTCATCAACTTGAAAAGGATCGATTCCAATCATCTTCTGGGTCAAAGATTGATTCTGATCTCTACCAAGTTACAGATACAGATTTAGTTTCTGCCAAGGTTGGTAGTCAAGATGTGCCTTCTGAAGAAAAATCTCCATCTGAATTGGAGAAGCAGTTGTCTTGGTCAGACAAATCACCATCTTATGATGATCATGGTGAATTTCAGGTCCGTAATGCTATTATTTTGCTTTATCCATTCAACTCTTTTGGTCCTTTCAAAATTTTTCTTACATTTCATGTCATGCTTCCTGGAAGAGTAGTTTTCGCTATTTGTTCTCATTGCCTTTATGGTTCATTGTCATTGTTAAGTTATGTTACTTATTACGTAGTTAGTAACAATCTCCTCAAAATCATTAATCTGTCATTTTGTTTGGCATAAAAATGTAATTATCCTTTGTGTCTGTTGAGTTATTGCTTTTCCTTAGTCCCCATCAAAGAGATGATTCTGTTAAAAGAGATATTAACGCCAAACAAGCCACAAGAGTCCATTTCAAGTTGAAAGGAAATGGACAGATTTTGGGGTGGGGGAGGGAATTATTTGATGCGTTATTCATGTGTTAAACACGTGGCAAATGCAATACTTACATATTTGTGCTGAATAGCAGAGGTTGTGTGGTTGATTCTAACCAAATTTGTGTTTTGATATATGCCTGACTATGGGGGATATAATTACTTCGTGCATTTGCATAGATCTATATGGAGTTTTGGCTGTATTTGAATGTTTTTGCTTATATTCAATAGTTTTACACCTTGATTCTCTCCATTTTAATTGTCCTTTTTATTTATGTTTGTCGAACAAACTATTGTGCAGATTTTGTTCATTGATTTTTTGGTATAAGTAACAATTTAAATCTAAGTAGTAATTATTAAATAGCTCATATGACTAAGAATGGCCACTGTGACAATATGCAGGAAGTACCTGTATTCCTGATGGAATCTAAACAGGAAGTAAACATTGTCAACAATGAAAATGTATCTGAAATTCATGACCATGAGGAGAAAACTTTCAAAAATTCATCATCCTTCACTTCTGATTCCTCTTCAACACCATTTGAGAGTCCTGCAAGTAGATCCCCTGATGGAGAGCAGGTAAACATTCTCAACAATGCAAATGTTTCTGAAGTTCTTGATCATGGGGCCCGAACTTTGAAAAATTCCTCACACTCAACTTCAGACTCCAGTTCAACCCCATTCAGGAGTCCAGAAGATAGATCTCCTGGTGGAGAGGATGTGAAAGACGAAACCCTTGACAAAGTTGTCTATGGGGACCATGGGCATGTGCAAGAAAACTTAAATTATTCAGTGGCAGCATTTGGTCATCATATTGATGAGGCGAACATCAATGAGGAAGCAGATGAGATAAAAGAAATTGATGAAGGGTTGTTATCAGAATTGGATGCCGTTGGAGACTTTAGTGTCAAAGAAGTTGTTGGTGAGTCAATCCATATTAAACTGAAACCGGAGGCTACCAACACCTCGAGAGCTGAGTCATTGACCAATGATTCAGTCCGAATAGAAACCAACCAGGAGCTGCCAGTTCTCAAAGCAAAATCAATTCAAGATATTGTTTTGGCCTTTAAGCAACTGGATGAAGGATTAGCGATGGAGGAAGTCACCCTCCCTAGTATGCTTGAGGATCAGGTAGTTGTGGGTGGATCAGGAGAACCAGCGGGCATGAATTTAGACTTACCTGTTGTTGAAGCAAGATCTCTAGAAGATATTCATGCTGCTTTGAAGCAAGTTTCAGAAAAAAATCTTGCTGAGGAGTCGCGTCAACCATTGGAATCAACATATCACTCTTTAGAAGAAAAGGAAATCATTTCTGCAATGCAAATTGAATCAAGTATTGCTGAATCTGGCATCCAGGAAAATAGTGCAACTACAGCTGATGAATTAAAACATGCATCTGAAGGAACATCTAAAAGTTCTAGTTTGTGTGTGTCTGACAATAAGAAGGAACATGAATCTGAAGAAACATCTAAAAGTTCTAGTTTGAGTGTGTGTGATAATAAGAAGGAACATGCATCTGAAGAAACACCTAAGAGTTCTAGTTTGAGTGCGTCTGATGAGAAGAAGGAACATGCATCTGAAGGAACTTCTAAAAGTTCTATTTTGAGTGAGTCTGACGATAAGAAGGAAGATGCATCTGAAGGAACATCTAAAAGTTCTAGTTTGAGTGTGTCTGATGATAAGAAGGAACCCTTTGTGAATGGAGATCAAATTCCAGCTCCAGTGGCTGTGAGTGAAAATGAGAATTCAAAAAGCACTTGAGGAAGAAAGGTTTTGGACTTTGGTCATTTGATGGGTGTGGCTTTTGAGTTATATTATTTATCACATCTTGTTTAATGGGGCTTCATTATTTTTTTAACTTTTCCCAGTGATTGATTTCTTCAAGAATGAGTTTTGGTTTGATTTCTTGAAGTGTTGATTTTTCGTTTTCATTTCACCTACTGAGAGTGAGCAGTTTTTTTTTAAGCTTATTGAGAGAGATGCTTTTAGTTCTTGCATATTGTAAATTTTGGATATAGAAGTGATGGGGTGTGACAATTTTTTGAGTACATGCGAATGCAATTTTGCCGTTGTATCTTCTTCTTCTTCTTTTTATCTGAATTTTGGTTGTCAATATTTTGCCACAGATAAAGTTACTTGAGCCATATGACATTCTCATATGATGGTTTCAAGAGGGGCAACCCAGATATTTATTTATTTAATTTTTTTTTATTAGAAGATAGATCCTCCCTGAACTGTGATATATGAGTTTCCACTGAATTTTAAAGGACTCTGCGTAATTCATGTAACAGTTAAGACTCATTACTTGGTTAATATTCTCTTAAAGCAAGTAGCAATTGAATCTTTATATTTGTAAAAAGTCAAAGATTGGGAATGAGTTCTGGTTAACAATATCAGTTTTGATGGTTTGTTGCAGTTTGAAGCACTTTTGCATGAAAGTCGTAGGAAGGAAGCTCATTTTTAATGATGCTTATGGAAGTCATCGTTACGCTTCAGACGCTTAAAACGAGTTGTAGAAATTAGAGAGGATAACCAAATTTAAAAAAATTAGAAATTACGGGGATTAACCAAATTTAAGGGTCGTTTTGTTTTTTAATGAGTTTAATTTTTTTTAGTTGTCAAGTTAAGTTCAAACTAAAAAGATAAAAAAAAAAAAAAAATCATTCCATAAGAGTATAAAACGTGTTCAAGTACACTTTTGATAGGTCTAAGAAAACTGATAAATTAGTATCGTAATAATTGTTGAGTGAATCATCTGTTAGTTCATATGAAATTTGTATTTCAATAATTTGATGAGTGTCTATTTTTTAATAATATTTATTTTGTGGATGTTACTTGAAAGAATTTTCATGTGCTTTGTTTAACAGGTAAGAAGTGTTATTGTGACCATCATCAATATTAAAATTAAATGAGATAATATCAAATAGTGTCTTTATGCTTTGACCTAATTTTAAGCAGAAAGCAAGTTTATCATTTTCATCAACTAAATCCTTAAGGTTTTTTTTTTTAATCAACTGATAATTTTAACTCTTAAAAATATATATTTATCACTATTAAAATTTTTTTCTTAATTTTAAAAAATAAAAATCCAAAAGTATAAATTTTTTATTATAGAAGTATTATATGTTTATTATTTTTTTTTTTATGTTAAAATAAGGAAAAAATTTCAATAGGGGTAAATATGTATTTTTAAGGATTAAAATTAACAGTTGATTAAAAAAAGCAAACCTTAGGGATTTAGTTAATGAAAATAGTAAACTTACTTTTTGTTTAAGATTAGGATAAAACACAGAGGTACTATTTGATATTATCTCAAAATCAAATCTTAAATTGACAGTCAAGTGTGGCTTTAACATGGAGGCGACTAAAAGATTATGGCCTTTGGTTTTCCAAAGTTAGATTTAAAAGGATAAAGAAATGATATGATTCTGAGTTCCAAATGCATGACTCTGCACACTATCATCTATAAATTTAATTAATTGAAGATTCAAGTCAGCAGTCGGCTACCGATCTCAAGAGAAGGGAAAGGGACATTCAAAAGATTGAAAAGGCAAGGTCGGTTATCTGAACTTTAGAAAAGGGACCGACTGACAGGG